>JAHPZR010055298.1:0-23214 GCA_019787425.1 Platygyra sinensis | reverse complement strand
ACAATCCTTGTTTTAAGCAGCAAGGCAGGTAATTGTTACCCGATTTGAGATAAAACAGAATTTAGCCCATCTAGCAGCATTTGAGTGATCAGCTGAATGTTGTTATCACAGGATAATTTAGTCCGTGCGTTTTGCAATGTCCTGCGGACAGTCGAATCATCAAGGCTTAACAAGCCTGCAATTTGCTGGGGTGTATTACCAAGCAATAAGAGTTTAATCATTGTGATTTCTTGCGGTGTCAAGGCACGCAAAGCTTCGAAGTTAGGTTGTTTCGAGACCATGAGAAGATAGCCTTTTGCTTTGTATTGCGCGATCTCGTCAGGGTCAATGAAAGTGATGTTTAAGTTCGGATTGAAGTTAAACGATTGGATATTATTCGCGTGTACGCTAGACTTGCGTTTAGCCATAATCAGCTCCTATTCAGTTGGTTGTGGTTAGCGTTAGCTTGATGTTGATTCCACCTTGCTAGCGCGTCAAATTGACCATGCAGCATTGCATAGTCAAAACTGGGTTAATTATTCATCTGGATAAAAATCATTGTTTAAAATCTGGGTAATAACAAAAGGGCAAGGATTGTTAGCCATGAGTTTAGTTATATCCAAGCCAGTATCTTTGTAGAAAATATTTTTAGCATCTTCGTACACTTCGTTAAGGTTAGTTTCTTCATTTAGCTTATATTTCAAGCTAGGACTTTCAGACAATAATTTATTTATTTTGCGCCTTTGTTCTACGATTGTACCTCGCCAGCCACTGCTGCGTTTATCTGGTTGTAACAGCCACTTGAGCAGATGCGCTATTAATACTTCCAATCGACTTATTAACTTTCGGTAGTCACTTCTCGCCAAGCTTTCAATCTCCTCTGCTACGTTTTCAATATCGATACAATCAAACTCTTTATTGCGAATTTTAGAGGCCATATCAAGTGACCATGCGTAAAAATCTTGATCATAAAGTTGATTAGGTTGAATATTCACTTTTGATTATCTCCATACTGCGATGTTAGTTTTTTAAATTTTTAATTCTGCTTTGACTGATTTCCATTTTTCTTTTCTGATTTTTTTCTGTTCTTCAGTGAGTGATTTTGATTTTTTAATTTCTGAAAATTCATTTTTTGGATTTTCGGTTTTTAGTTTTTGATTTTCTGAATTTGCATTTTTTGAAAGTTCATCAGGTGATTTTCCTTTTTTGTATTTTGCAGAAAATTTAATATGAGTTGGTGTTCTTCCTATTTTAATTATTTCATAATTTATTCTTATATCGCTGTGCTTATTTATTTGTTTTTTTGGCAAATCTAAAACTTTAAGTCTTAAATCTCTAAAATATCTATATTTATTTTTCAAATCCAAATTATCTCTAAAATCCTCAATAGAAATTTTTTGATTATATTCGCTGTTACTTTGTTTTAATTTCATTTTAAAAAATTCATATAACATAAAAGAATATTTACTTCTAAACATAGAGATATTTTTTATATTATATTGTGTAAAAAATCCTTTGAGATTTTGTATTCTTTCAGAAATATAATTGTTAAAAGAAAATTCCAAATAAGAGGTATCTTTTTCATTTTCAATAACTCTTATAATTAGATTTTCTGTATATTTTTCATTATCAATATAATAACTATATGTTCTATGTTGCAGTCTTAACAATGCATCTTTATATCTTATATATGCATCTTTATTTTTGCTGTTATAATTTTTAATTAATTCTGGGATAGATATTTTATATACATGACAATCATTTCTTTTCCAATACGGATTTGTTATAGCTACCGCATAATTTAATATATGCAACTCTAATTCAGTGGCATTAAAAATAAAATTTTCTATCAAGGCATTATCTTTGACAATTTTTAATGATTTCATCAGAATATAGAGTTTATTATGAGACTGAAATTATATAAGTCTCATATTATATCTAAAATATGACCTGTCAATAATAAGTATCAAAATACACCCCCATTTAGTCTCATAATGATACCCCCATTTAGTCTCACGAAACCCCCATTTAGTCTCATAATAAAAAATTTCAATGCTCTTTAATCCCATAATATATATAGCTTTAGTCGACTTTGCTATTTTTCCTTTAAACAAGTTAAAAACAAGACTACTTCTTTAACAAGAAGTAGTAGTCTTGTGTTTTTTCAGATAAAAAAATAAAAAAAATGCGGAAAAAAATTTAAAATTAAAGGGTACTCAAAATTAAAAATTTTTCGTACCCATCTCGGTGTTCGCTCCCGCTCACAATTTTTTGATCGACTGCACTACCGTTTGTCGAAAATAAGGAACTCACTACGTTCGTAGTTTTAGTCAAATCACCCCTAACCCCTAAAGGGGAACTGCTCGCCGTGAGGCAGGGGTGCTAGACTAAGCGATGCTTTGCTAGCACCCACAGCCGAGCTTAATCGCTTGCTTTACCTGTCAAGCAGCCACTCAAGCCACTGCGTTGGGCTTTCGCTAGACATGCTTGACAGGTAAGACGCGCTATTTAATAATTATCTGGTGAGTTCATTTTAAATTTTGGAAAATAATCATGAGAAGCTTAACTTACATTATCAAAGTTCAGTTTTTATTTGTACTTACCTTTTGTATAGCTAATAGTGATGTTATCTGTGTGAAAAATACATCTGACTCTGCATGTAGTATTGCTTTAAAAAAAGGTGAAAAAATATTAAGCGAACAAGAAATATCTAACGATCAAGCTTGGCATAAATTTGAAATTGATAATATTAATGATACAATCCAGCTTTTTTTTATTCATCCTACTCCTTTTGGAAGTTTTATTTACGAAAAGGCCAATTTCTTTAAAAGATTTACTTCAGATTCATATAAATCCATAGAAAACAAAATATTCTACAGAGGTATAAAAACTGATAAAACACATTTGATTACTATCGTTAACAACATTGACAGTGATGTCGAATATGAAGAAATTTATGGATAAGGACCAACGTATTCCAACTAGCTAAATTCGTAAGGTTGATTTTGGTCAAAAAAATTCTAATTTCATTATGGTTAATGATTTCTTTCAATCAATGTTTATGCCAAGTAACGTATCAAAATGGAGGACATTTAAGAAAATATGGTACTCACGGAAATACTATAGCTCAAACTGTAGCTAATCAAATGGCTTACTATGCTAGTAGCGAAGACTACTTAGTTGTGGTTTACAACGGATGGCATACTAGTAATTCAGATTATTATAGGCATATTACAGTGAGAGTGTTTGATCTTACAAATCTTGATTCTGATAACAACCCTACGCATATAGGAACTGAACATCTTCATTAATTAACTTAATGTTCCCACACAGCTTACGCCTCTAAAGACCTTGAATTAGCTAGACTTACATTTCCATTTCAAATCCACCCAGTTCGCGTCCTCTGTCTCGATCATGAGTGTGAACATGTGACTCTGCTGCTCTTTCTTGCTCAAGTATTTTCTCGTGTCTGGATTGCTCCATTCTATCGGCATAGGTTTTTTGTAACGCTTCTCTTTCTTCACGAATTGCTACAACTTTATCGAGGTGTTGGCTGGTTTCTTGATACTCGCCTTTGGCAATTGCTCGTTCTTTGTGCGCTTGAAAATACTCTTTTGCGATCTCTACTCGATTCAATAACCAGTCTTTGCAATGGGTTAATGTTTCGCTGATTTCAGCCATGAGTGTTTGCTTATCTGGGGTATGGTTTTCTTTAATCTCGATGATTTGCTGGTAATCACTAGCCATTTCTTTTTGATTATCTCGGCTGGCATAATGCACCAGTTGATCAAAATTTTTGACTGCATGTTTGTTGTCCATGCTGGAGTGGTAATACACATTTAGCGATGCTTTGTGTCGGGTCATACCGACATAAGCCAAGTGGCGATCAGTGCTTTTATCGAGCAGTAAGTGAGCATGATCAACGGTAATGCCTTGTGATTTGTGTATGGTCATGGCATAGGCATGATCAAAGTTTTTATACTCGCCACTGTCAAAATTAATCACCCTGCCATCATCAGTTTTGATCTGAAATTCTTTATCCTGTATCCGCTCAATCGTTCCTGTGGTGCCATTTCTAACATCAAAATTATATTCATTTTTCAAAAATACAAAGCGGTCGCCAACCGCAAATTCCTTGCCATTGGCAATCGTTTTATCTTCGGGATTACTGCTAATCGCTCCACGCTCTACAAAACCTTGGCGTAGTGCTTGGTTAAGTTCAGAAACGGTTTCTTTGCGATAAGCCAACACCATTTGTGAGCTTCCTGGGTCTTGATCGTGTTGTTTAAAATAATTTTCGCTGATATGGTGTAAACTTTTGGTGAGGCTTAAATCTTTGTGAATAGCTTTAGCATCTCGGTAATGGGCAAAAGCAGATTCAACGTTTCCCTTAGCAAGATCAAGGCTCGCCTGTTTATCTGAATCTTTGCTTTGGCGTTGGATTTCATCAAGGGCTGCATGGCTGGTGGCATTGATAACGCCTCGGTAAGAACCACCGGCATCAATGGCTTGTAGCTGTTGATTGTCGCCCACCAGGATTAACTTGGCTTGGTGATCTTCGGTTAATTTCACAATTTCGGATAATTGTTTGGTACCCACTAAAGACGCTTCATCGACCACTAGGACGGTTTTTTTATCAATTGCCTCATAACCCCCTTGGTAGTTCGATAAAAAGCTGTGAATCGTCTTAGAACGCTCAATATGGGTATCTTTCGATAGGTTCTGTGCCACAATGCCACTCAAAGCTAAACCTTTGACCTTATAACCTGATTGTTGGTAAACCTCGCTAATGGCTTTTAACGTGTAGCTTTTACCCGTGCCAGCCATGCCGATAATGTTTTTGATGCCACTGTTTGAATTAAGGGCGTAATCAAAGGCAGCTTTTTGGCTGGTGTTCAGTGTCAAGCTTTCTGAAACCTCCCTGGCAGTGGCTGAATTGATCTCATGGCTAGGCTGCTGATCAAGGTTGAGGGCTGAGGTTAATAACTGCTTTTCAGTTTTGAGATAATTGATTGAGGTATAGCGGTCTGTTGCAAGTTGAACCAAATGTTCATGCTCAAAAGCGTTTTTAAGGACGTTTTCAGCCTGTTCTGGCAACGAATGACGGTTAACAAAGGTAATCATATCATTTTTAGAAAAAGTCGCTTCACGGGCATTTAAAGCGTCAAAAATGAGCTGTGGCTGTTCGATGAGTTTTTCACCGTTGATTTTTTGTTGTTCTCTTAACTGGCTTTCAGCACTGCCACCATAGGCTTTATAGCTGATTCCATCAAGGTCGATGCCCTGGGTTTTATAGCTCTCTGCGGAGACACGTTGGGCAATGCCGTTTTGCTCAAGTGAGTGATTAACCTCCATTTCCCAAGATTTGCGTAAATTGATCAAATAGCTGCGATCTCTGAAAAAAGTGGGTTTTTTGCCTAAATCTATGCCTTGTTCATTTATTAATCTGGTTGTGACCATTATGTGGCAATGCGGATTGTCTTTGTCAAAATCATGAAAAGCTAAATCTACGCCTAAACCTTTTTCAACAAATTGTTTTTCGGCAAACTCAGTGGCGAGTTTTACCTTTTCTTCATGGTTAAGTTCTTTGGGTAATGCTAGCTGATATTCTTTGGAAAGCGAGGAGTTGACTCTCGTTTCAGATTTTTCAATTTCGTTCCATAGGGTTTGACGATCTTTAAGTGCGACAGGTGCGTTTTTGGGTAAAAGTATCCCACTATGGTAGATACCTTGTTTTTTCGTATAGTCAAAAGTTTTTTCAATACTATGATCTTTCAGTTTTTCACCAGAGCGATAGGCAGCAGCAGCGACAACACTTTTGCCAGATGATCGGCCAATGCTTTGTGAGGAGAGTCTGTAGATTGCCATAATGCTTGGTTTGGTATTGAGTTACACAAAGTATCATAGCCTGGCACGCTCAGTTTGTCAAAACTGGGAAGCGTGCCTTTCAAGAAAGTTGGGGTACTAGCGTACCCACTAATGTAAATTATTTTAAGGGTTTTTCAGTATATTTTAGGTTGATATAAGACAGTTTAGGTTACATAATAAATTTAAATAGGTAAGGAGTAATAGAAAATGAGTGATTTGAATAATGACAAATTAGAAAAACTAAATCAAAAGATTGAGATTTTAAGAAAAAGGCGAGATAAAATAGTATCAATAGAAAGTAATAAACAAAGAAAGCTATTAATAAAGCAAAAAATATTGGTTGGTGGTTATGTTTTAAATAGCTTGGATAAAAAACCATTGCAAGAGCAAATAGAGTGTTTAGAAAAAGTAAAAAACACAATTGATGAAAAAAGAAAAAGTGATTGCTATGCGATACAAAATTTGATTGATCAAAAAAATAATCTGTAGCAATGTTATTGTTATTTTCTAAAAGCCATGATGAATATGATGATGACGAAAGATCAATTTTTTATACACTTTCATTATTGGTCATCGATTTTTATATTTTAAGTTTTTTGTCAGTGATGATCTTAAATATAAAAATATTTTACTTATGCAAAAAAACAACCATGCTTTATCCATTGAGTTATTATCTATTACCCAATTTAAAGGTTTATTTAAATGGGCATCATGGAGATTTTTTGAAAATATTTGTGTTAGTGATATTGGGTTATGCTGGTTTAATCATCGTAAAAAAAATATGTCTAAAGATACTGAATTAGCACTGATTAAATTAAAAAATCAGCAACAAGAAAACATCAAACGCTTAGATGGTGTGATTGGTGAAACCAGTAGACGCTATCACAATAATGATGATGTGCAAATAGCTTTAAAAACGCTCATGGGTGCAATCGAGGTTTTAAAAGATGAGCAAAAAAGATTGATAGATATGCAAATTAACTTATCCAAGAATATGGCAGCACAAGTTGATGAGGCAATCGAAAAATTAAATGCCAAAAAAATTGAAAGGCTGTTATACAGTCATGTTAGCAAGATTGAACAAAAATCTTATAACTTATCACTTGCTTGTGATAAAAAAATTGATGAAATTGCATCGATCAATATTTTTTTAAAAGGAAAAATATTGCGTGTATTAATGAGTTTATCCGTTTTCATCGGTGGAGTCGGTGGCATGCTTTATTTTTTTAAATTTGTAAATGAGGTAATGAAGGAAGGGATTAAGTTTTATTAAGACTTTATAAAAATTTTTCTACTTTTGTAAAAGAGTAAATAGTTACAATTTTGATTTTAAATTTGGTGAAGTTAAATTTTTAAAATAACAAAAATGATTTCTAAAAATAGTAGAAACTATTTTCTTAAAATCTATGTTTTAAATTAGTTTTGAACAAATCAAAATGAAGATAAAACCAGAGGAAAAAAAGAAATTTTAGAAAGCAATTTGAAAACAGCCCTGTAATTGCGCTCAGTAACTTTTTTTGGTTATTCATACCTTGTTGGTAAGAAATTAAGAAAAAATCCAAAAATGGGCTTTAAAATGCGATTTATGGCGTGTTATTCAATAACTGTTTGATTGCCTCGATGCTTTCAGTGACATATAGCCAAGGATCACGATCGCCAGTACACAAGATACTGCGTTGATCTAAGATGATTTGCGTTTTAAGTTCAGGCAAGTGAGCATTGTTGCTAATATCTACCAGTTTGACAATATCATGCTTAGAAATGGAAATAGGCGTATTATCCCATTCATGCAGGGTGATTTTGTTGCTGGTAAGCACGAGGTTGATTTGAGGCACATCAGAGCTTTAGCAGATTAAACGTAAAGCCATGATGTATCGATGGTAATGCAATAACAATCCTTGTTTTAAGCAGCAAGGCAGGTAATTGTTACCCGATTTGAGATAAAACAGAATTTAGCCCATCTAGCAGCATTTGAGTGATCAGCTGAATGTTGTTATCACAGGATAATTTAGTCCGTGCGTTTTGCAATGTCCTGCGGACAGTCGAATCATCAAGGCTTAACAAGCCTGCAATTTGCTGGGGTGTATTACCAAGCAATAAGAGTTTAATCATTGTGATTTCTTGCGGTGTCAAGGCACGCAAAGCTTCGAAGTTAGGTTGTTTCGAGACCATGAGAAGATAGCCTTTTGCTTTGTATTGCGCGATCTCGTCAGGGTCAATGAAAGTGATGTTTAAGTTCGGATTGAAGTTAAACGATTGGATATTATTCGCGTGTACGCTAGACTTGCGTTTAGCCATAATCAGCTCCTATTCAGTTGGTTGTGGTTAGCGTTAGCTTGATGTTGATTCCACCTTGCTAGCGCGTCAAATTGACCATGCAGCATTGCATAGTCAAAACTGGGTTAATTATTCATCTGGATAAAAATCATTGTTTAAAATCTGGGTAATAACAAAAGGGCAAGGATTGTTAGCCATGAGTTTAGTTATATCCAAGCCAGTATCTTTGTAGAAAATATTTTTAGCATCTTCGTACACTTCGTTAAGGTTAGTTTCTTCATTTAGCTTATATTTCAAGCTAGGACTTTCAGACAATAATTTATTTATTTTGCGCCTTTGTTCTACGATTGTACCTCGCCAGCCACTGCTGCGTTTATCTGGTTGTAACAGCCACTTGAGCAGATGCGCTATTAATACTTCCAATCGACTTATTAACTTTCGGTAGTCACTTCTCGCCAAGCTTTCAATCTCCTCTGCTACGTTTTCAATATCGATACAATCAAACTCTTTATTGCGAATTTTAGAGGCCATATCAAGTGACCATGCGTAAAAATCTTGATCATAAAGTTGATTAGGTTGAATATTCACTTTTGATTATCTCCATACTGCGATGTTAGTTTTTTAAATTTTTAATTCTGCTTTGACTGATTTCCATTTTTCTTTTCTGATTTTTTTCTGTTCTTCAGTGAGTGATTTTGATTTTTTAATTTCTGAAAATTCATTTTTTGGATTTTCGGTTTTTAGTTTTTGATTTTCTGAATTTGCATTTTTTGAAAGTTCATCAGGTGATTTTCCTTTTTTGTATTTTGCAGAAAATTTAATATGAGTTGGTGTTCTTCCTATTTTAATTATTTCATAATTTATTCTTATATCGCTGTGCTTATTTATTTGTTTTTTTGGCAAATCTAAAACTTTAAGTCTTAAATCTCTAAAATATCTATATTTATTTTTCAAATCCAAATTATCTCTAAAATCCTCAATAGAAATTTTTTGATTATATTCGCTGTTACTTTGTTTTAATTTCATTTTAAAAAATTCATATAACATAAAAGAATATTTACTTCTAAACATAGAGATATTTTTTATATTATATTGTGTAAAAAATCCTTTGAGATTTTGTATTCTTTCAGAAATATAATTGTTAAAAGAAAATTCCAAATAAGAGGTATCTTTTTCATTTTCAATAACTCTTATAATTAGATTTTCTGTATATTTTTCATTATCAATATAATAACTATATGTTCTATGTTGCAGTCTTAACAATGCATCTTTATATCTTATATATGCATCTTTATTTTTGCTGTTATAATTTTTAATTAATTCTGGGATAGATATTTTATATACATGACAATCATTTCTTTTCCAATACGGATTTGTTATAGCTACCGCATAATTTAATATATGCAACTCTAATTCAGTGGCATTAAAAATAAAATTTTCTATCAAGGCATTATCTTTGACAATTTTTAATGATTTCATCAGAATATAGAGTTTATTATGAGACTGAAATTATATAAGTCTCATATTATATCTAAAATATGACCTGTCAATAATAAGTATCAAAATACACCCCCATTTAGTCTCATAATGATACCCCCATTTAGTCTCACGAAACCCCCATTTAGTCTCATAATAAAAAATTTCAATGCTCTTTAATCCCATAATATATATAGCTTTAGTCGACTTTGCTATTTTTCCTTTAAACAAGTTAAAAACAAGACTACTTCTTTAACAAGAAGTAGTAGTCTTGTGTTTTTTCAGATAAAAAAATAAAAAAAATGCGGAAAAAAATTTAAAATTAAAGGGTACTCAAAATTAAAAATTTTTCGTACCCATCTCGGTGTTCGCTCCCGCTCACAATTTTTTGATCGACTGCACTACCGTTTGTCGAAAATAAGGAACTCACTACGTTCGTAGTTTTAGTCAAATCACCCCTAACCCCTAAAGGGGAACTGCTCGCCGTGAGGCAGGGGTGCTAGACTAAGCGATGCTTTGCTAGCACCCACAGCCGAGCTTAATCGCTTGCTTTACCTGTCAAGCAGCCACTCAAGCCACTGCGTTGGGCTTTCGCTAGACATGCTTGACAGGTAAGACGCGCTATTTAATAATTATCTGGTGAGTTCATTTTAAATTTTGGAAAATAATCATGAGAAGCTTAACTTACATTATCAAAGTTCAGTTTTTATTTGTACTTACCTTTTGTATAGCTAATAGTGATGTTATCTGTGTGAAAAATACATCTGACTCTGCATGTAGTATTGCTTTAAAAAAAGGTGAAAAAATATTAAGCGAACAAGAAATATCTAACGATCAAGCTTGGCATAAATTTGAAATTGATAATATTAATGATACAATCCAGCTTTTTTTTATTCATCCTACTCCTTTTGGAAGTTTTATTTACGAAAAGGCCAATTTCTTTAAAAGATTTACTTCAGATTCATATAAATCCATAGAAAACAAAATATTCTACAGAGGTATAAAAACTGATAAAACACATTTGATTACTATCGTTAACAACATTGACAGTGATGTCGAATATGAAGAAATTTATGGATAAGGACCAACGTATTCCAACTAGCTAAATTCGTAAGGTTGATTTTGGTCAAAAAAATTCTAATTTCATTATGGTTAATGATTTCTTTCAATCAATGTTTATGCCAAGTAACGTATCAAAATGGAGGACATTTAAGAAAATATGGTACTCACGGAAATACTATAGCTCAAACTGTAGCTAATCAAATGGCTTACTATGCTAGTAGCGAAGACTACTTAGTTGTGGTTTACAACGGATGGCATACTAGTAATTCAGATTATTATAGGCATATTACAGTGAGAGTGTTTGATCTTACAAATCTTGATTCTGATAACAACCCTACGCATATAGGAACTGAACATCTTCATTAATTAACTTAATGTTCCCACACAGCTTACGCCTCTAAAGACCTTGAATTAGCTAGACTTACATTTCCATTTCAAATCCACCCAGTTCGCGTCCTCTGTCTCGATCATGAGTGTGAACATGTGACTCTGCTGCTCTTTCTTGCTCAAGTATTTTCTCGTGTCTGGATTGCTCCATTCTATCGGCATAGGTTTTTTGTAACGCTTCTCTTTCTTCACGAATTGCTACAACTTTATCGAGGTGTTGGCTGGTTTCTTGATACTCGCCTTTGGCAATTGCTCGTTCTTTGTGCGCTTGAAAATACTCTTTTGCGATCTCTACTCGATTCAATAACCAGTCTTTGCAATGGGTTAATGTTTCGCTGATTTCAGCCATGAGTGTTTGCTTATCTGGGGTATGGTTTTCTTTAATCTCGATGATTTGCTGGTAATCACTAGCCATTTCTTTTTGATTATCTCGGCTGGCATAATGCACCAGTTGATCAAAATTTTTGACTGCATGTTTGTTGTCCATGCTGGAGTGGTAATACACATTTAGCGATGCTTTGTGTCGGGTCATACCGACATAAGCCAAGTGGCGATCAGTGCTTTTATCGAGCAGTAAGTGAGCATGATCAACGGTAATGCCTTGTGATTTGTGTATGGTCATGGCATAGGCATGATCAAAGTTTTTATACTCGCCACTGTCAAAATTAATCACCCTGCCATCATCAGTTTTGATCTGAAATTCTTTATCCTGTATCCGCTCAATCGTTCCTGTGGTGCCATTTCTAACATCAAAATTATATTCATTTTTCAAAAATACAAAGCGGTCGCCAACCGCAAATTCCTTGCCATTGGCAATCGTTTTATCTTCGGGATTACTGCTAATCGCTCCACGCTCTACAAAACCTTGGCGTAGTGCTTGGTTAAGTTCAGAAACGGTTTCTTTGCGATAAGCCAACACCATTTGTGAGCTTCCTGGGTCTTGATCGTGTTGTTTAAAATAATTTTCGCTGATATGGTGTAAACTTTTGGTGAGGCTTAAATCTTTGTGAATAGCTTTAGCATCTCGGTAATGGGCAAAAGCAGATTCAACGTTTCCCTTAGCAAGATCAAGGCTCGCCTGTTTATCTGAATCTTTGCTTTGGCGTTGGATTTCATCAAGGGCTGCATGGCTGGTGGCATTGATAACGCCTCGGTAAGAACCACCGGCATCAATGGCTTGTAGCTGTTGATTGTCGCCCACCAGGATTAACTTGGCTTGGTGATCTTCGGTTAATTTCACAATTTCGGATAATTGTTTGGTACCCACTAAAGACGCTTCATCGACCACTAGGACGGTTTTTTTATCAATTGCCTCATAACCCCCTTGGTAGTTCGATAAAAAGCTGTGAATCGTCTTAGAACGCTCAATATGGGTATCTTTCGATAGGTTCTGTGCCACAATGCCACTCAAAGCTAAACCTTTGACCTTATAACCTGATTGTTGGTAAACCTCGCTAATGGCTTTTAACGTGTAGCTTTTACCCGTGCCAGCCATGCCGATAATGTTTTTGATGCCACTGTTTGAATTAAGGGCGTAATCAAAGGCAGCTTTTTGGCTGGTGTTCAGTGTCAAGCTTTCTGAAACCTCCCTGGCAGTGGCTGAATTGATCTCATGGCTAGGCTGCTGATCAAGGTTGAGGGCTGAGGTTAATAACTGCTTTTCAGTTTTGAGATAATTGATTGAGGTATAGCGGTCTGTTGCAAGTTGAACCAAATGTTCATGCTCAAAAGCGTTTTTAAGGACGTTTTCAGCCTGTTCTGGCAACGAATGACGGTTAACAAAGGTAATCATATCATTTTTAGAAAAAGTCGCTTCACGGGCATTTAAAGCGTCAAAAATGAGCTGTGGCTGTTCGATGAGTTTTTCACCGTTGATTTTTTGTTGTTCTCTTAACTGGCTTTCAGCACTGCCACCATAGGCTTTATAGCTGATTCCATCAAGGTCGATGCCCTGGGTTTTATAGCTCTCTGCGGAGACACGTTGGGCAATGCCGTTTTGCTCAAGTGAGTGATTAACCTCCATTTCCCAAGATTTGCGTAAATTGATCAAATAGCTGCGATCTCTGAAAAAAGTGGGTTTTTTGCCTAAATCTATGCCTTGTTCATTTATTAATCTGGTTGTGACCATTATGTGGCAATGCGGATTGTCTTTGTCAAAATCATGAAAAGCTAAATCTACGCCTAAACCTTTTTCAACAAATTGTTTTTCGGCAAACTCAGTGGCGAGTTTTACCTTTTCTTCATGGTTAAGTTCTTTGGGTAATGCTAGCTGATATTCTTTGGAAAGCGAGGAGTTGACTCTCGTTTCAGATTTTTCAATTTCGTTCCATAGGGTTTGACGATCTTTAAGTGCGACAGGTGCGTTTTTGGGTAAAAGTATCCCACTATGGTAGATACCTTGTTTTTTCGTATAGTCAAAAGTTTTTTCAATACTATGATCTTTCAGTTTTTCACCAGAGCGATAGGCAGCAGCAGCGACAACACTTTTGCCAGATGATCGGCCAATGCTTTGTGAGGAGAGTCTGTAGATTGCCATAATGCTTGGTTTGGTATTGAGTTACACAAAGTATCATAGCCTGGCACGCTCAGTTTGTCAAAACTGGGAAGCGTGCCTTTCAAGAAAGTTGGGGTACTAGCGTACCCACTAATGTAAATTATTTTAAGGGTTTTTCAGTATATTTTAGGTTGATATAAGACAGTTTAGGTTACATAATAAATTTAAATAGGTAAGGAGTAATAGAAAATGAGTGATTTGAATAATGACAAATTAGAAAAACTAAATCAAAAGATTGAGATTTTAAGAAAAAGGCGAGATAAAATAGTATCAATAGAAAGTAATAAACAAAGAAAGCTATTAATAAAGCAAAAAATATTGGTTGGTGGTTATGTTTTAAATAGCTTGGATAAAAAACCATTGCAAGAGCAAATAGAGTGTTTAGAAAAAGTAAAAAACACAATTGATGAAAAAAGAAAAAGTGATTGCTATGCGATACAAAATTTGATTGATCAAAAAAATAATCTGTAGCAATGTTATTGTTATTTTCTAAAAGCCATGATGAATATGATGATGACGAAAGATCAATTTTTTATACACTTTCATTATTGGTCATCGATTTTTATATTTTAAGTTTTTTGTCAGTGATGATCTTAAATATAAAAATATTTTACTTATGCAAAAAAACAACCATGCTTTATCCATTGAGTTATTATCTATTACCCAATTTAAAGGTTTATTTAAATGGGCATCATGGAGATTTTTTGAAAATATTTGTGTTAGTGATATTGGGTTATGCTGGTTTAATCATCGTAAAAAAAATATGTCTAAAGATACTGAATTAGCACTGATTAAATTAAAAAATCAGCAACAAGAAAACATCAAACGCTTAGATGGTGTGATTGGTGAAACCAGTAGACGCTATCACAATAATGATGATGTGCAAATAGCTTTAAAAACGCTCATGGGTGCAATCGAGGTTTTAAAAGATGAGCAAAAAAGATTGATAGATATGCAAATTAACTTATCCAAGAATATGGCAGCACAAGTTGATGAGGCAATCGAAAAATTAAATGCCAAAAAAATTGAAAGGCTGTTATACAGTCATGTTAGCAAGATTGAACAAAAATCTTATAACTTATCACTTGCTTGTGATAAAAAAATTGATGAAATTGCATCGATCAATATTTTTTTAAAAGGAAAAATATTGCGTGTATTAATGAGTTTATCCGTTTTCATCGGTGGAGTCGGTGGCATGCTTTATTTTTTTAAATTTGTAAATGAGGTAATGAAGGAAGGGATTAAGTTTTATTAAGACTTTATAAAAATTTTTCTACTTTTGTAAAAGAGTAAATAGTTACAATTTTGATTTTAAATTTGGTGAAGTTAAATTTTTAAAATAACAAAAATGATTTCTAAAAATAGTAGAAACTATTTTCTTAAAATCTATGTTTTAAATTAGTTTTGAACAAATCAAAATGAAGATAAAACCAGAGGAAAAAAAGAAATTTTAGAAAGCAATTTGAAAACAGCCCTGTAATTGCGCTCAGTAACTTTTTTTGGTTATTCATACCTTGTTGGTAAGAAATTAAGAAAAAATCCAAAAATGGGCTTTAAAATGCGATTTATGGCGTGTTATTCAATAACTGTTTGATTGCCTCGATGCTTTCAGTGACATATAGCCAAGGATCACGATCGCCAGTACACAAGATACTGCGTTGATCTAAGATGATTTGCGTTTTAAGTTCAGGCAAGTGAGCATTGTTGCTAATATCTACCAGTTTGACAATATCATGCTTAGAAATGGAAATAGGCGTATTATCCCATTCATGCAGGGTGATTTTGTTGCTGGTAAGCACGAGGTTGATTTGAGGCACATCAGAGCTTTAGCAGATTAAACGTAAAGCCATGATGTATCGATGGTAATGCAATAACAATCCTTGTTTTAAGCAGCAAGGCAGGTAATTGTTACCCGATTTGAGATAAAACAGAATTTAGCCCATCTAGCAGCATTTGAGTGATCAGCTGAATGTTGTTATCACAGGATAATTTAGTCCGTGCGTTTTGCAATGTCCTGCGGACAGTCGAATCATCAAGGCTTAACAAGCCTGCAATTTGCTGGGGTGTATTACCAAGCAATAAGAGTTTAATCATTGTGATTTCTTGCGGTGTCAAGGCACGCAAAGCTTCGAAGTTAGGTTGTTTCGAGACCATGAGAAGATAGCCTTTTGCTTTGTATTGCGCGATCTCGTCAGGGTCAATGAAAGTGATGTTTAAGTTCGGATTGAAGTTAAACGATTGGATATTATTCGCGTGTACGCTAGACTTGCGTTTAGCCATAATCAGCTCCTATTCAGTTGGTTGTGGTTAGCGTTAGCTTGATGTTGATTCCACCTTGCTAGCGCGTCAAATTGACCATGCAGCATTGCATAGTCAAAACTGGGTTAATTATTCATCTGGATAAAAATCATTGTTTAAAATCTGGGTAATAACAAAAGGGCAAGGATTGTTAGCCATGAGTTTAGTTATATCCAAGCCAGTATCTTTGTAGAAAATATTTTTAGCATCTTCGTACACTTCGTTAAGGTTAGTTTCTTCATTTAGCTTATATTTCAAGCTAGGACTTTCAGACAATAATTTATTTATTTTGCGCCTTTGTTCTACGATTGTACCTCGCCAGCCACTGCTGCGTTTATCTGGTTGTAACAGCCACTTGAGCAGATGCGCTATTAATACTTCCAATCGACTTATTAACTTTCGGTAGTCACTTCTCGCCAAGCTTTCAATCTCCTCTGCTACGTTTTCAATATCGATACAATCAAACTCTTTATTGCGAATTTTAGAGGCCATATCAAGTGACCATGCGTAAAAATCTTGATCATAAAGTTGATTAGGTTGAATATTCACTTTTGATTATCTCCATACTGCGATGTTAGTTTTTTAAATTTTTAATTCTGCTTTGACTGATTTCCATTTTTCTTTTCTGATTTTTTTCTGTTCTTCAGTGAGTGATTTTGATTTTTTAATTTCTGAAAATTCATTTTTTGGATTTTCGGTTTTTAGTTTTTGATTTTCTGAATTTGCATTTTTTGAAAGTTCATCAGGTGATTTTCCTTTTTTGTATTTTGCAGAAAATTTAATATGAGTTGGTGTTCTTCCTATTTTAATTATTTCATAATTTATTCTTATATCGCTGTGCTTATTTATTTGTTTTTTTGGCAAATCTAAAACTTTAAGTCTTAAATCTCTAAAATATCTATATTTATTTTTCAAATCCAAATTATCTCTAAAATCCTCAATAGAAATTTTTTGATTATATTCGCTGTTACTTTGTTTTAATTTCATTTTAAAAAATTCATATAACATAAAAGAATATTTACTTCTAAACATAGAGATATTTTTTATATTATATTGTGTAAAAAATCCTTTGAGATTTTGTATTCTTTCAGAAATATAATTGTTAAAAGAAAATTCCAAATAAGAGGTATCTTTTTCATTTTCAATAACTCTTATAATTAGATTTTCTGTATATTTTTCATTATCAATATAATAACTATATGTTCTATGTTGCAGTCTTAACAATGCATCTTTATATCTTATATATGCATCTTTATTTTTGCTGTTATAATTTTTAATTAATTCTGGGATAGATATTTTATATACATGACAATCATTTCTTTTCCAATACGGATTTGTTATAGCTACCGCATAATTTAATATATGCAACTCTAATTCAGTGGCATTAAAAATAAAATTTTCTATCAAGGCATTATCTTTGACAATTTTTAATGATTTCATCAGAATATAGAGTTTATTATGAGACTGAAATTATATAAGTCTCATATTATATCTAAAATATGACCTGTCAATAATAAGTATCAAAATACACCCCCATTTAGTCTCATAATGATACCCCCATTTAGTCTCACGAAACCCCCATTTAGTCTCATAATAAAAAATTTCAATGCTCTTTAATCCCATAATATATATAGCTTTAGTCGACTTTGCTATTTTTCCTTTAAACAAGTTAAAAACAAGACTACTTCTTTAACAAGAAGTAGTAGTCTTGTGTTTTTTCAGATAAAAAAATAAAAAAAATGCGGAAAAAAATTTAAAATTAAAGGGTACTCAAAATTAAAAATTTTTCGTACCCATCTCGGTGTTCGCTCCCGCTCACAATTTTTTGATCGACTGCACTACCGTTTGTCGAAAATAAGGAACTCACTACGTTCGTAGTTTTAGTCAAATCACCCCTAACCCCTAAAGGGGAACTGCTCGCCGTGAGGCAGGGGTGCTAGACTAAGCGATGCTTTGCTAGCACCCACAGCCGAGCTTAATCGCTTGCTTTACCTGTCAAGCAGCCACTCAAGCCACTGCGTTGGGCTTTCGCTAGACATGCTTGACAGGTAAGACGCGCTATTTAATAATTATCTGGTGAGTTCATTTTAAATTTTGGAAAATAATCATGAGAAGCTTAACTTACATTATCAAAGTTCAGTTTTTATTTGTACTTACCTTTTGTATAGCTAATAGTGATGTTATCTGTGTGAAAAATACATCTGACTCTGCATGTAGTATTGCTTTAAAAAAAGGTGAAAAAATATTAAGCGAACAAGAAATATCTAACGATCAA
This sequence comes from Platygyra sinensis, assembly GCA_019787425.1. Classification (NCBI taxonomy): domain Eukaryota; kingdom Metazoa; phylum Cnidaria; class Anthozoa; order Scleractinia; family Merulinidae; genus Platygyra; species Platygyra sinensis. The sequence goes on along the minus strand of JAHPZR010055298.1, from coordinate 5,038 downwards.
GCTTGGCATAAATTTGAAATTGATAATATTAATGATACAATCCAGCTTTTTTTTATTCATCCTACTCCTTTTGGAAGTTTTATTTACGAAAAGGCCAATTTCTTTAAAAGATTTACTTCAGATTCATATAAATCCATAGAAAACAAAATATTCTACAGAGGTATAAAAACTGATAAAACACATTTGATTACTATCGTTAACAACATTGACAGTGATGTCGAATATGAAGAAATTTATGGATAAGGACCAACGTATTCCAACTAGCTAAATTCGTAAGGTTGATTTTGGTCAAAAAAATTCTAATTTCATTATGGTTAATGATTTCTTTCAATCAATGTTTATGCCAAGTAACGTATCAAAATGGAGGACATTTAAGAAAATATGGTACTCACGGAAATACTATAGCTCAAACTGTAGCTAATCAAATGGCTTACTATGCTAGTAGCGAAGACTACTTAGTTGTGGTTTACAACGGATGGCATACTAGTAATTCAGATTATTATAGGCATATTACAGTGAGAGTGTTTGATCTTACAAATCTTGATTCTGATAACAACCCTACGCATATAGGAACTGAACATCTTCATTAATTAACTTAATGTTCCCACACAGCTTACGCCTCTAAAGACCTTGAATTAGCTAGACTTACATTTCCATTTCAAATCCACCCAGTTCGCGTCCTCTGTCTCGATCATGAGTGTGAACATGTGACTCTGCTGCTCTTTCTTGCTCAAGTATTTTCTCGTGTCTGGATTGCTCCATTCTATCGGCATAGGTTTTTTGTAACGCTTCTCTTTCTTCACGAATTGCTACAACTTTATCGAGGTGTTGGCTGGTTTCTTGATACTCGCCTTTGGCAATTGCTCGTTCTTTGTGCGCTTGAAAATACTCTTTTGCGATCTCTACTCGATTCAATAACCAGTCTTTGCAATGGGTTAATGTTTCGCTGATTTCAGCCATGAGTGTTTGCTTATCTGGGGTATGGTTTTCTTTAATCTCGATGATTTGCTGGTAATCACTAGCCATTTCTTTTTGATTATCTCGGCTGGCATAATGCACCAGTTGATCAAAATTTTTGACTGCATGTTTGTTGTCCATGCTGGAGTGGTAATACACATTTAGCGATGCTTTGTGTCGGGTCATACCGACATAAGCCAAGTGGCGATCAGTGCTTTTATCGAGCAGTAAGTGAGCATGATCAACGGTAATGCCTTGTGATTTGTGTATGGTCATGGCATAGGCATGATCAAAGTTTTTATACTCGCCACTGTCAAAATTAATCACCCTGCCATCATCAGTTTTGATCTGAAATTCTTTATCCTGTATCCGCTCAATCGTTCCTGTGGTGCCATTTCTAACATCAAAATTATATTCATTTTTCAAAAATACAAAGCGGTCGCCAACCGCAAATTCCTTGCCATTGGCAATCGTTTTATCTTCGGGATTACTGCTAATCGCTCCACGCTCTACAAAACCTTGGCGTAGTGCTTGGTTAAGTTCAGAAACGGTTTCTTTGCGATAAGCCAACACCATTTGTGAGCTTCCTGGGTCTTGATCGTGTTGTTTAAAATAATTTTCGCTGATATGGTGTAAACTTTTGGTGAGGCTTAAATCTTTGTGAATAGCTTTAGCATCTCGGTAATGGGCAAAAGCAGATTCAACGTTTCCCTTAGCAAGATCAAGGCTCGCCTGTTTATCTGAATCTTTGCTTTGGCGTTGGATTTCATCAAGGGCTGCATGGCTGGTGGCATTGATAACGCCTCGGTAAGAACCACCGGCATCAATGGCTTGTAGCTGTTGATTGTCGCCCACCAGGATTAACTTGGCTTGGTGATCTTCGGTTAATTTCACAATTTCGGATAATTGTTTGGTACCCACTAAAGACGCTTCATCGACCACTAGGACGGTTTTTTTATCAATTGCCTCATAACCCCCTTGGTAGTTCGATAAAAAGCTGTGAATCGTCTTAGAACGCTCAATATGGGTATCTTTCGATAGGTTCTGTGCCACAATGCCACTCAAAGCTAAACCTTTGACCTTATAACCTGATTGTTGGTAAACCTCGCTAATGGCTTTTAACGTGTAGCTTTTACCCGTGCCAGCCATGCCGATAATGTTTTTGATGCCACTGTTTGAATTAAGGGCGTAATCAAAGGCAGCTTTTTGGCTGGTGTTCAGTGTCAAGCTTTCTGAAACCTCCCTGGCAGTGGCTGAATTGATCTCATGGCTAGGCTGCTGATCAAGGTTGAGGGCTGAGGTTAATAACTGCTTTTCAGTTTTGAGATAATTGATTGAGGTATAGCGGTCTGTTGCAAGTTGAACCAAATGTTCATGCTCAAAAGCGTTTTTAAGGACGTTTTCAGCCTGTTCTGGCAACGAATGACGGTTAACAAAGGTAATCATATCATTTTTAGAAAAAGTCGCTTCACGGGCATTTAAAGCGTCAAAAATGAGCTGTGGCTGTTCGATGAGTTTTTCACCGTTGATTTTTTGTTGTTCTCTTAACTGGCTTTCAGCACTGCCACCATAGGCTTTATAGCTGATTCCATCAAGGTCGATGCCCTGGGTTTTATAGCTCTCTGCGGAGACACGTTGGGCAATGCCGTTTTGCTCAAGTGAGTGATTAACCTCCATTTCCCAAGATTTGCGTAAATTGATCAAATAGCTGCGATCTCTGAAAAAAGTGGGTTTTTTGCCTAAATCTATGCCTTGTTCATTTATTAATCTGGTTGTGACCATTATGTGGCAATGCGGATTGTCTTTGTCAAAATCATGAAAAGCTAAATCTACGCCTAAACCTTTTTCAACAAATTGTTTTTCGGCAAACTCAGTGGCGAGTTTTACCTTTTCTTCATGGTTAAGTTCTTTGGGTAATGCTAGCTGATATTCTTTGGAAAGCGAGGAGTTGACTCTCGTTTCAGATTTTTCAATTTCGTTCCATAGGGTTTGACGATCTTTAAGTGCGACAGGTGCGTTTTTGGGTAAAAGTATCCCACTATGGTAGATACCTTGTTTTTTCGTATAGTCAAAAGTTTTTTCAATACTATGATCTTTCAGTTTTTCACCAGAGCGATAGGCAGCAGCAGCGACAACACTTTTGCCAGATGATCGGCCAATGCTTTGTGAGGAGAGTCTGTAGATTGCCATAATGCTTGGTTTGGTATTGAGTTACACAAAGTATCATAGCCTGGCACGCTCAGTTTGTCAAAACTGGGAAGCGTGCCTTTCAAGAAAGTTGGGGTACTAGCGTACCCACTAATGTAAATTATTTTAAGGGTTTTTCAGTATATTTTAGGTTGATATAAGACAGTTTAGGTTACATAATAAATTTAAATAGGTAAGGAGTAATAGAAAATGAGTGATTTGAATAATGACAAATTAGAAAAACTAAATCAAAAGATTGAGATTTTAAGAAAAAGGCGAGATAAAATAGTATCAATAGAAAGTAATAAACAAAGAAAGCTATTAATAAAGCAAAAAATATTGGTTGGTGGTTATGTTTTAAATAGCTTGGATAAAAAACCATTGCAAGAGCAAATAGAGTGTTTAGAAAAAGTAAAAAACACAATTGATGAAAAAAGAAAAAGTGATTGCTATGCGATACAAAATTTGATTGATCAAAAAAATAATCTGTAGCAATGTTATTGTTATTTTCTAAAAGCCATGATGAATATGATGATGACGAAAGATCAATTTTTTATACACTTTCATTATTGGTCATCGATTTTTATATTTTAAGTTTTTTGTCAGTGATGATCTTAAATATAAAAATATTTTACTTATGCAAAAAAACAACCATGCTTTATCCATTGAGTTATTATCTATTACCCAATTTAAAGGTTTATTTAAATGGGCATCATGGAGATTTTTTGAAAATATTTGTGTTAGTGATATTGGGTTATGCTGGTTTAATCATCGTAAAAAAAATATGTCTAAAGATACTGAATTAGCACTGATTAAATTAAAAAATCAGCAACAAGAAAACATCAAACGCTTAGATGGTGTGATTGGTGAAACCAGTAGACGCTATCACAATAATGATGATGTGCAAATAGCTTTAAAAACGCTCATGGGTGCAATCGAGGTTTTAAAAGATGAGCAAAAAAGATTGATAGATATGCAAATTAACTTATCCAAGAATATGGCAGCACAAGTTGATGAGGCAATCGAAAAATTAAATGCCAAAAAAATTGAAAGGCTGTTATACAGTCATGTTAGCAAGATTGAACAAAAATCTTATAACTTATCACTTGCTTGTGATAAAAAAATTGATGAAATTGCATCGATCAATATTTTTTTAAAAGGAAAAATATTGCGTGTATTAATGAGTTTATCCGTTTTCATCGGTGGAGTCGGTGGCATGCTTTATTTTTTTAAATTTGTAAATGAGGTAATGAAGGAAGGGATTAAGTTTTATTAAGACTTTATAAAAATTTTTCTACTTTTGTAAAAGAGTAAATAGTTACAATTTTGATTTTAAATTTGGTGAAGTTAAATTTTTAAAATAACAAAAATGATTTCTAAAAATAGTAGAAACTATTTTCTTAAAATCTATGTTTTAAATTAGTTTTGAACAAATCAAAATGAAGATAAAACCAGAGGAAAAAAAGAAATTTTAGAAAGCAATTTGAAAACAGCCCTGTAATTGCGCTCAGTAACTTTTTTTGGTTATTCATACCTTGTTGGTAAGAAATTAAGAAAAAATCCAAAAATGGGCTTTAAAATGCGATTTATGGCGTGTTATTCAATAACTGTTTGATTGCCTCGATGCTTTCAGTGACATATAGCCAAGGATCACGATCGCCAGTACACAAGATACTGCGTTGATCTAAGATGATTTGCGTTTTAAGTTCAGGCAAGTGAGCATTGTTGCTAATATCTACCAGTTTGACAATATCATGCTTAGAAATGGAAATAGGCGTATTATCCCATTCATGCAGGGTGATTTTGTTGCTGGTAAGCACGAGGTTGATTTGAGGCACATCAGAGCTTTAGCAGATTAAACGTAAAGCCATGATGTATCGATGGTAATGCAATA
>JAHPZR010055297.1:0-17500 GCA_019787425.1 Platygyra sinensis | reverse complement strand
AATCATTCCCTGAAGATCCCACAGAGATTCAGAGAGATCTCTGACTATGCATTGACATCATAAATTTCCATGAACAGCGCTCCAAGCTCACTTTTTTCAAAAAGTTGCCTTTTGGCGACCTTCAATTGTAAAAATGGTCACCATAAAAAATTCAGTCGCCAAGAAAAAACCTGAAGGGGAGGACACTTTATGACGTATTACACAAAGGGCTAATGCGCCGAACAGCACGTTCTCCACACTTCACTTTGCTACTTCAAGTTTACGTGTTCATGTCGAATTTCTGAACGACCAGAGGAGAAAAGAGAAAGACAGGTGATGCCGCCGCTTGTTCTATTGATTAAATTCGTCATATTATGGATAATTTTTCAAGTAAATTTCAAGTAAGTCTCCGTAGGAGTTAAATTCAAATTTTTCGAAGAGCATTCCTTGTGGCGTTTTCATATGGAAGCTCCCCCCGGATTTCCAAATGTCTAACGGGAAGTGAAGGAGTGATGGAGTGAATCCGCACTCCACACCTACAACTTGGAAAATATTATTTTCCAAGTTAAAAATGCACTTTTCACCTGCCGGAAATTTACATAAAAAAGGATGAGAATGATGTGGTTCCAGTGTGATCATTTGAGAAGTCTTGAGAAATGTAGATGATATCATAACACAGCTTGTCCTTTGTAAGTTTATCTCATGTTCTCAAATAGATATATCATTTGAGTGTAGAAAGCATACTTTGACAAGAGTGGTCTTAGATAATAGTGTTCCCAAACAATATGGCCAAGGTTAAGTGCATGCATCAGCTGTGAGATTTTTATGGAGAAGTGTGCATGTAAATAGCATACAAAAACACATGTTCCATTCTCTCTAGCAAAGCCCAGACCATTAAAAGGAAAACATACAATACAACAGCCTCAACGTTTACCAGTAATGACAATCACGTACTATTTTGCAAAGCCGTTTCATAAAACTGAGACATATTTTCACGTCAATGTTAATGATTCCATGCATTCGTCTTTCAGTTCAGTTGATTCAAACACTGAGCAAAAATGATCAAGATAAGCGTGTAAGCAGGAACCATAATGGTTATTATGACTGGCTTGACGCTAGGCATTATTATTTGGTCCGAAGTTTTAGGAATTAAAGCAAACGCAACCTGCCAATCAGCCGAGTTTTACTTCTGTAATTTTCAAAACTTCACGTGCTGCGGAATATATTGCTATGTTGTAATAAGAAAATGCACTCATTTAGCCATTTTGAGATCGTCTATGCCTGTATGAACTCCTAACACAACATTATGTTGACACACTCGGTAGTAGTAGGTTTCAGCTAGCCTAAGAAACTACAATATAAGAAGACTGATCTACCAACCATGATTCCGAGTCACAGCAAAATCGAAGAGAAAGAACGGACACATGTGAGACACATAAATTGCTCGAGGGGGTCAATGCATTGCGTGGAAAGCCAATAAGTAGAAACCACTCTACCTTGGAAAACTGCTGACAACGCGAATTGTGGATTCGAACATGGCGGACGGATTTTGGGGGGTTACCTGAGATTTCAGTGAAAGACGTGTTTGCTTGAAGAGTTTGAATCTTTGCGGACATGTCGAGGAGAAAGGTAAGCTAAAGGTATTAAAAAATACTAAAAGAGTCATATATATCTTTATGGAATAAAGGGTGTCTGTGTGATTTTAGTCAGTGGAAACTCTGAAAAGCTTCAATCGCTTTCGTTACAATTTTTCGGAAAATTTTCCTCGTGGCTAAAATGTATGGGCATGCTCATTTCAGTCAAAAATGAACTTACTTGGGTTATTTTATTTCATATCCAATGCTTTTATAATAAACTGGCTTTTGTGCGAATAATTGATTTAAATCAGACAAAACATTCTTGTGCTGGCTCTAAATTTTCTCCTAAAAGAGATTTTTTTATTATTATCGCATTCTTTTTAATTGGTCGTGTGACTAATATTTCTGATGAAAATGGATTTTACTCGTGTTTGTTTTGGTTACCTTTAAAATCAATAATAAAGTAAGACCTAAGATTTGCCCCCTCCCCTCCCCTCATAGTTCTTTTACTATAAAGGGGTGTCTTATTTTTAAACACAAGTCTGGTTAGGGCTTAGCAAGAGCATTACTGGATAATTGTCTTAATTTATAGTCTGTCAGGTGTGTTGAAATAAAATTTCACATCTACAATCTTGGACAAAATAAATGGAACATCTGGACCACCCCTCCCCCCCCCCACCATTTCAATGATGCCAAAATGGCACGCTTTGCTCTTTGCACATCTTCATCATTGCTTAGGGGGGGGGGGGGGGGGGAGGAGGAGGGAGGGTTAATTGCTCCATTTTATACTGTCCAAGATTGTAGATAATAAATCTTACACTTCCTTCTCTTTACTATACTTGTCATTTCCCATGGTTTTTCTTAGGATCATTTTTTGTGGAAGGAGAGAAAGGGAGGGAATCTCTCTTGGTCTATCAAACCTGTTAGTGTATATGAAAGGAATTTTTCTATTTGTTTATGTATTTTAACGTGAAATTAAAGAAAGGCTTTCACTGACATTTTGGTAATCAGAAATCGGACTAGCTAGAGGCCTGAAATTAACCAGGATGTGACAACAACACAAAATAGTTGCAGACTGTAGATTTACAACCTTTCAAACCAAAAAATGGAAAGGAAAAAAGTAAGAGAAATATACCAGGAATTAGGCACTTGTACATAGTTCCAGTTTTGGTTTGAAATTGTAAAGAATTTACAAAAGATCTAGATATGAAGACCTATGTACATTATTTTTGTAATGTCACGGCTTGACAATTCCCAGGTCTTAAAGGGACACAGTCAGTGTTGTGACTGCGCTGACTTGGACGCTAATTTTTCTCACTTTGAAAAAAGTTTACCTCAACCTAAAATCAAAGTTCATCTAGTAATCCGCTTCATTTTTCGCAGTGTTTTGCTTGATTTTCAATCATTTACTGAAAAACCTGTTTTTGAATGTCCTGTTGCTCATCCTATGATATTATTTTTATCATCTCTGATTAAACAGTATTTATCGCGTCTCTGTTATATGCAAATTAGCTATGGAATGGTATGTAATGCGCATGTGCACCAGCTGACTGTGTCGCTTTAACCTGTCATAGCTTGTTACCCAAAAGATGTGAAATGTCAGATTTCAGACAGCTAATATCCTGCGAATACAACCTCCTCTCATTCGCTCCTGCTACTTCATGCACACATAGTAGCGGTAGCAAATGAGAGGTGGATGTATTCGCAGGCTAGAAAGCTAAATCATGGTATAGAAAATAGCAATGTTCTCTTTTTTAATGTAATAAAGATATCTTCCATGTACAATCATTTCAGACTTTACTATGATGTTTACTTGCGTGTATGTTCATGCAATTTTAGAAAGATGGAGAACTTGAAGGTGTTCCTTTGGATTTACGTGTTAAAAAGACAGTCAACCCTGTAACAAAGATTGTTGAAGAAATCCAAGAGTTGGCAAGTATCTTTTATCTTCCATACCAATCAAATGTTTTGTTTCCCAGTACTGTACTTTCTGCCGACTCTTTCTTGTGGTAGGACATGTTTTCTTATTGGCCAGGCAAAAGGAGAAATAGAAACAATTACAAAGCAGGCTGAAGAAGTAAATGATTTGAAGTGTGGAAGGTTTGGTGGCCTGGTGGTTAGTGCGCTTGACACCGGAGCGAGTGGTCCTGGTTCGAGCCCTAGCCGGGAGACATTGTGTTGTGTTCTTGGGTAAGACACTTGACTCTCACAATGCTTCTCTCCACCCAGGTGTATAAATGGGTGCCAGCGAATTGTTGGGGAAACCGAACAAATTGTGGGAGAGTAACCTGCAATGGACAAGCATCCCGTCCAGGGGGGAAGTAGAAATACTTCTAGCTGCTTCATGCTACAGAAACTGGGATAAGCTCCAGCAGCTATTAGCCAGCCTTGGCTCCAAGGCTTTACTTCTTATTCTGAATCAGCTTTTCCAGAAAATTACGAAATTTTGTAATAAGACCTGACTACTTCTTAAAGGTGTTTGAAGTTACTTTTTACATGTTAGATTTACATGCTAGAGTCACTAAAGGAATCAATTGCGTTTAAAGGATCGAAATATATTGGAGAACAAAAAGAAAGGGATTTGTAGAATTTTTTTCAATCTTCTTTTTCAAAAAGATTGAATTAGCAGCTCGGAAGAAAAGAGAATACTATTATTGAGCACCTTGAAAGAAGTCAAGGCAAAGCCCATTGCAGGCTGTCTAATTTTTTGTCCTCTGTACTGGTCTTTGGTTTTTCGAGATGCTCTACATTCTCTGTTTTTTCATTAAATAGAATCCTGTCTGGATTGAAGATGTGCAGTTTGTGCCGTACACCCCTCCTCCCATGCAGCTATCATCTGCTTCTGCTGTGGATCATGGCAACATGGAAGAGTGGAGCGAGAGAATATCATTTATTAATGAAGACTTAAAATGGCTCCTAAGTCTTCCACACAACAGATTTTGGTGTCAGGTACTTGAATGACTATATTTTAAATGTGCAGCATAATGGATAGCATATTTTGAGTATAACCAATTCAAACTATTTCAAGACTGTAGTTTATGTTATTATTATTAAGCTAATATTATCCCTATTTCAGTCGCTATAACACCATTGTTTATTTTACATACACATTTTCTTCTTCATAGCATACTACACACAGTATTTAAGGGACTGTGGTACAACAGGTAATACTGAATTTCATACCATTTTAGGTAATATTTGATGACACTTTACAGCAGTGCCTGGATTCTTACCTTAGATGTGCCCCCAGGTAAGTTATCTGCTCCTGTGGTTGAGGGTGCCACTTATAATTAGTTGGAATATTCGCCTACCAGGGATCAAAGTCAATAGAGTATAACATGGTTCATGGCGTCAGTGATTACATCAAAGTCAACTGAAATTGATGTAATTTTGAGATAAGTTACTATTTACAACATTCTCAGTTGAAGCAACAATCAATTTAAAAACTCACAATTTGTGTTAGACCCCTTTGGCTATGGCTATGTTGATGGTTGATGACTTGGCTTTGAATAGTGTAACATATTAACAAATTGTTCCTTTTAAAACTTATTATAAATCACCTGACCTATTTTTCCCACCTTGCATAGTTGAGGCAATTTTGCAATTACAGGTGATAATAAATTCTGATTACTGTTCTAATTCTTTGTTACACACGCAAATACTTGCAAATCAGTAAGAACTGCATTTGCTTATTTTAAATTCAGTTAATGCCGTTGTACATGTACATGCAAGAGCCCTGTAAGTGCCCTCCTAGTGCCCTGTTTAATGAGTGCTTGAATACCTTGCGTCAAAAAATGACTTTTAACTTACTTCTGCTGGGATAGAAAAAGATGAAATCAGGACTTGTCCTTTGGAAAAGGTGAAAATCTCGAAGCCTGTAAAAACAGCCACTCTTTGTGCATGCTTTAGAATAAAAGGCCTTATCTCTTTCTTGGTATTTTAAGGTCATGTCAGGCTTCACAAACCCCAGGAGGGTTGAGAAACAGTTAGTCCTCTGACACATATTTTACTCATGTGGACAGCCCAAGTGGCTTTACTCGCGTTTTCATCCTCAACAAAAATATCCCTGACATGCATCACACATAGCAACATTTTCTGTAAAAAAACTGGTTGAATCTGAAAAAAATTACTTGAAAAGGATTACCTTTGGAATAAGTTCTGTATGCAGGATTAACTTTGGCATTTGATATTAACATTGTTCTTTTAAGGGAAGTCACTTTTGGTTGTGTTCCTTTCTGCTTGCTATCAGAAATTTTGATGCATCATCAGTGCTTCCCCCAGAGTTAGCCTCTCTCCATGAAAACATCCACAAAAGAGTGTTCATGACATATCTCAGGATGTCAACACACAAAGAATCCAAGGTAAATATGCAGGCTTGTCTCATAGCTTTAAAGTGGGCCACTTTATTGTCGTAGTTGGCAGCAGATTTTGTCATCTTATCTTAAGAAAAAAAGAATAGCCCAGCTGAGTTCCTGGACAAGATCATGAAGTAATTATTGATGTAGAGGATATTACTTGATAATATCAAGATAAGAAAAATATTTAATATTTTTTGAGTGGGAAATGATGTCATTGATGATTAGTACCAGTGAGGACATTAGATACAATAATATGCGTTAATTTTTACTTAACCCTTTACCCCCTAAGGCAAACAGCAGTTTTTCCTAAATCAGTAAAAAGAGACAGCTTATTGACATCTATGAAGGAGGTAGTCATTTTGACAGAAATTGCTTTAAAATGCAAAAATGAATGACTTCAAAAATGTATCGACCTTACCCCTAAACTATAGCTTATTTAGCAGCTCTTAGTGCATAGCTTCATGTGAAACAGGTCTTGCATTCCATTTGCATCCCAAAAAAAGAACTAAAAACTTGTAGGGGTGGTCAACCATGTCTTTGATAGGAGGGGGGCACAATTTTATTCTGCATTTTCCCCCCTTATTTCTGGTCATTTGTTTTCAACTCCCAATAACTTACTATAAACCTTTTTCAATTTCCCTTGAAGGTTTGAGTTGTCAGGAGTTGACTGTAGTGTTAACACTAGAAGGAGGATCATGTCATCTGTCAAAATTGTTTATCTTGAAGAGCTTAACTGCTTGTAGTTTTTCATTCACATTACCTTGCCTTGCAGGAGGACTTTTTTACATTGAGCACATTTGGAGATATTCTTTATGAGAACTTTTTATTTGATATTCCAAAAATCATGGACCTTTGCATCCTGTATGGAGGGGAGAACAGCGCAAATACTCCACTTCTCCAGAAAATGCTGAAGAACATTTTCTCCAAACAACCCAAGTAAGGCTAATTTAAGGTTCAGGGCTGTCATTAAGGGTGTAACCTGTAAGGTATGGGTGAAATTTCCATTGTTAATAGAATTCAGCCACAAAGTAGCAAGTTTGCTACAGGTATGGAGAACAAGGCTACAGGTGACTAAAAACTTAATGGCAGCCCTGAGGTTGCTTTTTTTTCAGTTTTTGAGTTTTTATGCTTAATTTTCAACCTATGCTGTCATCCATCTATTTGTAGGTGATAAGTTGTATGTGATAAACAGTATTGTTGATTTCTTTGACAAAATTTGCTTAATATATTTTACACATAGTTTCACTTTAAGGACATTATATCAGGTTATTAACTTGTAAAAGATGCTTTGCATTGCAATAGCAAGTAATGGAAGGTAAAATCAACTAGGTATGAATAACAGTCATGGTAGATTGACCTGACTTGATAGCTTCAGCAGTGGTGAAAAGAAATGTTTTGGGTAAGGGTAGGGAAAACAGATAACCTCCCTTGGGTGTTTAGCTTGTCCATATTGGTGGCAGGTTGCCCCCCCCCCCCCCCCCCAGCATTCTGTTCAGGTGCTGCAAAAATTCACTGTTACCCAATCTGGATGGAGAAAGGGTCTGAGACTTTCCCAAAATCACAACACAATGATTTCAGCCAGAGCTCAAATCTCTATACCTCTCTACAAGTTTAACTTGTGGCAGAACTTTCATGGACCTGTCTCTGCCATTGCTGCTTCATTTCTGCACCTGATTGATGGGTTTTTTTTTCAGGTATTATGGCGACCTTGATGCAACAATCCCAACAATTTATGAAACGTTAGATGATATCTTGTCAAGATGTGGAATTAAACATAAAACTGAAGACCCTGCAAATTTTCCTCCAAAACTTAGTGAAGCAAAGAATGGCCCAAAGGTGTCGTTGACTCTTCAACAACTAGAGGACATTGTTCTTTATTTGAATGACACAACAGAGACGTTGCTGGCCTTTTTTGGGTACATATACCCCGACCTGTGAGTCATTTCATCGACAAGGGTTTGTACAGAGAATAGCTTGCTTTTATGAACTAATCACTCCGTATTTTAGACTTTATTTTACTGATGTTGAATCACGGGTATCGAAGGAGAAGTGGAAACTTGTTAAGGTGGTACTCATCAAGATTTGCCGAGTGATTCTCAATACCTGTTGTGTGGGACCCTTGGAGAGCAGGTAAGAAAAATTTAAAAATTAAGGAATGCATGTACGCAAACACTGCTTTAAACACCACCTGAAAAGCTGAGATAAATATTGCCTCTGAAAATTTATCGATGTAATATGGTCCGAACTTAATTAAAAATGGTTAAGTCTGTATAAGAGAAAAGTGGCCAATCAGGCCGAAGCTTATTCCAGTTTCAGTACGATGAAGCGACTGGGAGTATTTTTACTCCACCCTGGATTGGATGCTAATCCATTGCAGGGTTACCCCCAGCATTAAATTCATTGGTACCCTTATCTTCCTGGGTGGAGAGAGGCACTGTGAGAGTAAAGTATCTTAAACCAACACAACACAACACAATGTCCAAGAACACAACACAATGTCCTTGGCCAGGGCTCGAACCAGGACCCTTTGATCCGGAGTTGAGCACAGTAATCATGATGCCACTACACTTCCACAACCTCCTATATTAATACAGATGTATTATGGTGACAAAAAGGAAAGGGAGATTATTTCCTTGATACTGTAGGTCTTAGGTTCAATAGCTGTTTTACTGATTTGCCAAAAAGAATCAGTTTATATTCCAGTAAGGACATAATTACAGCAAATTTATTTCTTGTGTATGTTTTCTTGTGTCACAGAGAAATCAACAGCAATGATGAACAAGTTCAATCATGCGTTGAAGATTATTTGGAAGTGCTATCATCAATTCTCTCTGAAAAAAGGTGAACGTTACACAAGACTATTTGGTCTACCATTTTGATGTGTAAGTTACAGAGGATATTACACGGTAGTGAGAAGATATGAATTTATGTTTGAGTGGCAAGAACAATATCTCACGAGTGAGCACAGCAAACAAATAAGATATTCTTGCTACGAGAGCATAAAATTCATAACGTGTAATGTTCTTTTTATTATGTAAAGTAACGTATAAACATACTGATGACAGCATTTTTGATAATTTTCTGAAGATTTCCGACCATTTTCGGAGATTTCAGAAGATTTTCCAAAATTGTTCCGAAGGCCAGACGAACGAAAATTTCCGAAGATGTCTGAAGATTTCCGAAGATTGCAGAAGACTTCCGAGGAAGACCTGAAGATGTTTCGATGATACACCAATTAATTTAAGTACAATTTAAGGTTACAGTATACCCTCAGATAGATAATTTTCTTGAAATCTGGATTTTTAGGTCATATTATTGGTCGAAGTGTGATCTTTAGTTTTGTAAAAAAATTATTGAAAAAGACTAAATTTTGGCAGAGAAATCGCAATGTCACGTTTTCGCTGGAAGTAAAAGTTTACCCCTTGATTGACAGTCCTATGAAGTTATGCAATCAACCAAGACGACTTTCGCGGGATTATACAGATGTGAAACACTGGCTACTCAGTTACTCAGTGCAATTCTTTTAGGTTTGAATAAACCTAGGCTATAGAAATGTCCGTGGACTAGTTTGAAGAAGCGAAAGAAGTGAACCAAAACTGAAAATACGGCAAAGAGCGAAAAAGCGAAAGTTGAAGCTACAGCTAAGGTGTCAAGCCTGCAAAAGATCAAGTCGAGAGTTGAGAAAGGCGCTATAATGATAGTACACGTTCTTTCTAGCTAGCTTGCCTCTTCTTATCCAATCTGACGTGCTTTTCTCCAACATATAAACGAAAGAGTTCTTGCCATTTCGCATGAAGGAATGGCTTGATTGCTGCATGGATGGTTTGTTCTTCCTACAAATATGGCAGTGATATGTGACTTGAAAGGCTTTCATATCAATCCAAAATTATTTCTATCAACATCAGAATATCACTATTATTATAAAGGGAGAAAGTGAAAAATGCCTGATTTCTGAAATCGCCATAATCTTTCTCTCTCTATAAAGTTTATCAGTTCATTTGAAGCTGCCACGTTTCCTTTTACTAACATACTTGTTTTTCTCACCTAGCGGCTTTAGTTTGCTTTCTAGCGGTTGTTCCCTTTGTTACCTTCCCCATTTTGCTCCAAAAGCTTCAAGAAAAAAACGAGCAGCAAAAAAAATTCTCTCTGCTTTGAGCACAATACGAAACACTAGGATTGGTTGAAGATTACGCGGGGAAACTTCACAAGGAAGCGAACTGAAGTAAACTTTCCAAGCGCTGATTGGCTTGGTTATCTGAGAACCCAGCTGACGGTGTTTGTAGGCAGAGTTTGTTTGCAAAGCAAGCAAATTTTTTCAGCGCTGTTTTCTTGAAACAATTTTTTAACCAGAAGGAGACACTTTAAAGAGCTACAAGTTAAACAGATTTTGTTCAATTGCTCTCAAATTTGGACAGTAGCTAGTTTAACATATAAAAAATAAAAGCGTGTCTGCAAATTTTTTATTTCTAAATACTTTTTTTCCAAGAGCGATTTTTGCACGATCACTCCATATTTTTTTAATCCCATTTCAAAAATGTTTTGTAACTTTTCACTGAAATTGAATATGGCAAATCGCAGACACGTTTTTTTTAGCGCTTTGGCCCCGGAAACTGAGGAACACATTAAATAAGCGAAAAACAAAATTTGCTTTGACATGTAACGTTCAAAAGGTGATTCAGGTGCTTGCATTTAGAAGTCGTGAAAAATTTCAAAATTTTTGGTACAGTCTGATAAGCTTTAATTTCATATAGGGGTTAAAATATCTACAGTTTAAGCCAGACGCGCTAAATTGCTTGTACGCGAGACATCCCCGAACGTATACTGTAACCTTAAGAGACAAATTTGATATCACTGAAATCATCGATATCTTCACATGTGAGGATATCGTATTGTTTTTATCAATTTGTTACCACTCGGTATACCACTGACTTTTATATAGTAAAATTAAATAACTTTTAGCAGTTAAAATCTATCTTTTCACTGGTTAGGGTGTTTAAATTAAAAATGACTGCTGTTGACATTTTTCTGGTACTTTTTAAGGTTGTTTAGCAGAAACTAGAACAATATCACCGCAACAAGAAACACTACCGGTATAAGAACTTCAATTTGCTCTCTGTAACACTGGGAGTTATAATATATGAAATAGTTTTTGTTGTGCGTGATTGGTCTGAGCATGTTATATTATGCAGTGAAAACTGAGGAATATCATGTGATAATTTTTTCGCTTGGCGTGAGTTGACGCTAAGTTGCTCCAAATAATGCCTTAATTACAAATTTTACTAGACAAGGGAAACGTAACATTTAACAACAATAATAAATGGAAGAGATTTCAGCTTTTAAATTTCCCGCGTGCCGCCATCTTGGAATTTTTGACGTCACTGCGTTGCCCGATTGTTTTGAACAAAAGAACCTCAGCTTTCCAACAATAGAGACAATGCAGTGACATCATGGTATCCAAGATGGCAGCACGTGGGAAATTTAAAAGCCGAAAACCAATTCCGTTTATTATTGTTATTAAATGTTACGTTTCCCTTGTAGTAAAATTTGTAATCAAGGCATTATTTGGAGCAACTTAGAGTCAACTCGCGCCAACAGCCGAGATTCCCTTTAAAGAGTCAATTAAAGAATCTGAAAAGAGTTCTGCCCAAAACAGCAACCTTATGTAAAAAATATTTGAAGGACAATAACATCATTTGTCGCAAAAATATAGTTAGATATCATTTGTCCTCAACATAATCTGTTTTTCGAAACTCAAAGTATTCCTTGAGGTTTGCTCTCACAAAGCTGTTTGCTTCTAGAGAAAATATAACAGATGCGGAGAAATATTTAACAATTATCCTGCGAAATCGCGCGGAATATCGTCTGACTGATTGCTAAAATCAGACGATATTCCGCAAGATTGAGCAGGATAATTGTTTTATTATTCAACAAATTGATAACAAAATTGATTTCCAAGCTCGTAACATTTTTAAACCTTTCTGTCAACATTTTTTCACTTCACTTTTTCTTCCCACGTACGAAGCTACGTATATCGCCGGATATCCGTCACCTACGGATGACAGATATCGAGAGCATCATGACCATATTTGGATAGTGTTACAATTTGTTGAATAATAACTGTGCATATTTCCCTTCCTGAATGGAGGCTATCTTAGGAACTCTTTTGTTAATTTAGACTGGACTTCAATTTGTGCCTGGCCATTTGGCATCATAGCACCAAACCTGCAAGCCAGGGATTAACTTGATATTCAATTTGATTCAATTATCCAGATTCCTGAGTAGTTATGACTCGAGATTCAGCATAGCTGAAGACCTGGACAGAATCCAGCAGTCTACAGCAAGCGTCGATGACACAAGGGTGGAATATATTCTGGCTGCTGTGGATAGCGCAAGAAAAGCATTCCCTTGTCATTTAGCTCAGAGAAAGAATGATGATCAACAAGGGAGTGGCATTGATAACCATGTTAATGGACGTTTGGATGGATGGAGGGAAGATCAAATTTCAGATGTAAATGGGTTTGTGGAAGATAAGGTAAAGTAAAATTTATCATACACTCATCAAGCGGACTCTCTTGAGATCTAGAGTGATGGTTGTTATCAAGTGCTCTCTTAGGAAAGTGTCCATGTACAGTCAACTTGGGATCAGACAAGACAAGACAAGATGATGTATTTAACTCAGCTCGGTTTTACAAGATATGTAGGTTAGATTTGCGTAGCAACTAAACACAGTACAGCTAAGGAATAAAAGAAAAAAATGTAACAATAAAATAGGGAGCGAGTTGGAATCATCCAAATAGCAAAGGCTAATCTAGAGGATGACCTCTATTATAAAATACCGTTACAGACAGAATTAAGAATAGTTTTTTTTTACAGTATTTCTTCATGCACTAAGGTAGATAATTAAATAGAATAACAATTAAGTATAGAGTTCTTCAGGGTTTTACAAAATATTCTAAGAGAATTTGAATTAGTTATACTTGTAGGCAAGGAATTCCAAAGGCAAGGACCAGTGAATCAGGTGTAATTTTTGTCCTCCATTCTGACAACTTGAAAAAAGAACACCTGATTGCAGATCAGCATAGAGGTTTAAGTGATTTCCTGTGTTCTAATAGTAATACCTTCTTTTCTAACAGGTATTCCTGTGATACTCTTGTTCTGCCTTAATGGCTTAAATGATACAGGACTTCCACAAACCCTGATCATTTTAGATTTAAACACCCTGAGCAACCAGGAATCATCCTATCACATTTAGACATGTGTGGTATCACCACCCCTTGGGCTTCACTAATCGCATTTATTTTGTAGGGAGCAGGGATGACACAGTGGTGAGAGCGTGCACCTCCCACCAATGTGGCCCTGGTTCCATTCCGGTCCTGTGTCATACATGGGTTGAGTTTGTTGTAGGTTATCTTCTTGCTCTGAGGATTTTTCTCAGGGTTCTTCAGTTTTCCTCCCTCGAAAAAAGAAAACTTCTCCAGATTCCACTGAATTAGCTCAGGGTAGAGGGCCTGTATATGAAAACCAGTTAAGACTGATGTAGCTCTTTAAATATTATAATTTATTATAATTTATTTATTTATTTTAAATAAATTTGTAGAACAAGGAAGCAACATCCAAAACTGTGAGTGAAGTGGAGTTGTTTTCAATGGTGACACACATTCAAGATCTTCTGCCTGGACTGGGGGATGGCTTTGTTATACTGTGTTTGGAGGAACTGAATTACAATGTTGAACAAGTTATTAACTTACTACTGGAAGACAACCTCCCTGCTTCCCTTCGAAACGCAAACAGAAACTTGTCCAAAGAAGAGTTACTGAAAGACAGAAAACAGCCCGAGGCAACTGTCCTTGAGCAAAGGCACTCGGTGTTTGATAAAGATGAATTTGATGTTTTCTCAGGCAACAAAGTCGATGTTACAAAAGTTCAAAAAGGGAAACGTCGTGACAGAGCAAATCTTAAGAACTTGTTATCTGATAAGAGTCACATCACTGAATCGGTGAAGGAGCGGTATTCTGCTTACGATGTGTTTAACAGACACGTGCGGATTGCTAATTTATATGATGACGAGTACGATGATACGTATGATTCTCACAATGTGGGTGCACAGGATGCTGACTCGGCAGATGAGCTGACAATACGAAGGTGGGTAGTAGTGTGAGTGGGGTTACCACTCGCTGGATGATGGTAGGGATGTGAGTTAAGGGAAATTAATTCCTGTTGTATTAGACTTTTTAAGCATACCAACTCAGTTTTTATTCTCGTCAGGGAGTACTGATTACGAGGCTGTAAACAGGAAAGAGGAGGGGGTGGGTAAAGCGAAAAAAAAAAGTTCGCAAGCGCGTCCTTAATGTATTCTTGACGTGAGAGCCACAGGTTAACCAGTAATAGCATACTGTACAATTTAGGGCGCTTCCAGTTGAGTGTGGTAAAACCAAAACCAAAGTGATCACTTTAGCCAATCAGAAAGGACATAGACAATACAGTGAACCAACCAAACTCGAAGAAGCTGACGCAAAGCGCGGGAAAACGAGTAGGAGAGTGACAATTGGTTGTGTTTTTACCTCTGATTGGGTGACAAATTGGCGGGAGATTTTAAGCCAATCGTGTTGATGCAAAACCAATTAGTTTTCGATACTCAAAACCTGTTTTATTGCCTGATTTCAAACCGGAAAGGACTAGGTGCGAGTCTGTAAATTATGGGATAAGGAGCTATTGATCCACATGGTAGTAAGAAAGATAGTCACACCGACAGTCACAAAATCCCCAAGTGTGTTGTTAATCAGGCTACTTTTGACTGAGATACAGCGATTTAAAAACGTCAAAATTAAAAAAGAAATGTATGGCCATCCGGTCGCTGTGTTCGGAAAGCGTCCAGATGGCCATACATTTCTTTGTAAATTTTGACATTTTCAAATGGCTGTATCTTGCTTACTATTCGGTCTATTTACACCAAACTTGGGGATTTTTGTAAAGCTTGGTCTGCACTTTATGACTATCTGGATCAATAGTTGCTAATCCCATAATTTACAGACTCGTAACTAGTCCTTCACAGTTTGAAATCAGGCAATTGTCATGCATTACTTGACTTCTGAATGTTCATAGTTTCAGTTCGTTTTCAATCGAACAATCAATGAGAGCAATTTGAATGCCCTACAACAAGATCAGCAATTTTAGTATCAATAGTATGGGACATTATGCGGCAGAAACTGAAAGGGCTGGCTTATTTTTTAGTTGGTGTCCATTTTATCCTCACAGACGCATGAAAACACGGGCGACTGCGCACCCTCAATCACAAACCAAATCGTATAGTTCCGATAGAACAGTTGTCAGTCCATTCAATTTGGTTAAAAAGTTGTTCAGTTTTTTTTAAACGACTGGTCACTCAATGCTATATTGCCCTGAAAATCGACTAAACGTTGCAGCGGAAACGCTTTTCCAAGCTTGTTGTCTTGGCACGCAAAGGAGAATACATTGCCTCCTGAAATAAATCGTTTCTCGGAGTAAAATTTGTTTACCTGACATAAATGGCGGGAAAAATGTTTCAGGAACAACACGCGAGAAATTGATTGATGATAGGTTGATTTCTGTTTATAGGCCATTTACTATTCCACGAGTTCTTGGCGGCTCTCCAGTACCATCAGATGACGAAGATGAAGAGAGCGACGAGGACAGTTCATCAGAAGAAGGCAAAGCGAAAGCAGAGGAGCCAGAGGTAGACAAAGCTCTTATTAATAGAAGACAACGCGGTAGAGGAGTACAGAAGAAAGAAGGGAAAGAGGGTGAAGCTGCGACAGGGGGACAAAAGGGAGGACCCAAGGGGCGTGGCAGGGGTGTAAGTGCTGCTGAGCAGAGAAACAGAGCCCATAATGAGCGCAATAAAGGAATGAGAGCTAATCACAATCGTAAGGCAGGAGCAGAAAGAAAGAGAGCGAAAGGCATGGGAATGCTGTCACATCGGTGACAATGTTTTCTTTGTCTTATGGAAGAGACTGCACTCTTCAAGACAAGACCTTTTCCAGAAAACTTACATTTTGAACGATAGTATCCTTGTTATTATGTATAGACCTTTACCCGTTAAGTATTCAAATCGGGAATCGTAGCGTCAAGATGATTTACTTTAAGTTCAAGTCAATGTCTGACAAACTTCGAAGATGGTGGGCGAGAAGCGGAAAAAACCGCGGGGAAAATGTACCAGCTAATTTATAGTACCTAGTCTAGCTAGGAACAGTTCCGTTACAACCAAAGATGAAATTTTTGTATTTAAGGTGGCTCAAAACAGTTTCCAGCACTTTCCAAGACGTACATTTTGATGGGCCATTATTACCAATCTTTATCAGTTGATGCCACAATCATGGTATTAAAAAACTGCCCAATCATTGGTGAACACGTTGGTATTATTTTCGTGACACAATAGGTTACCATAGCAACACTATGACCTGCTAAAAACACCCTCAATTTCAGCTTTAAGCGCTTATATTTCAAAAACGGCACGGTGAAATTTTTTCTTTTTATAGAATTTTGATAAGCTGGACAAGATGCAAGTTTTGGCAAAGTTTAAAAAAACTCTGTAGGTGGCGTTCAGAGCCACCTTAAAATTTTCGAAAATTTAAGGTGGCTCTGAACGCCACCTACAGAATTTTTTTAAACTTTGCCAAAAGTTGCGCCTAATCATGCTTATCAAATGTTGATAATAAAAAAAATTTCACCGTGCCGTTTTTGAAATATAAGCGCTTAAAGCTGAAATTGAGGGTGTTTTTAGCAGGTCATAGTGTTGCTATGGTAACCTATTATGTCACGAAAATAATACCAACGTGTTCACCAATGATTGGGTAGTCTTTTGATACCATGATTGTAGCATCAATTGATAAAGAGTGGTTATAATGACACATCAAAATCTAAGTCTTTGAATGTGCTGGAAACTGTTTTGAGCCACCTTAAAGAGCATCCTATTTGCAAATTAACCTTTGTTAATAACAAAATGATAGTAGTTGAGCGTTATTAGCGGAGCTTTGTTGTCAAAAAGCTAACAAACTAATCACAAACAATAACTAAGCAGTTAGTTTGAAATCTGAGTCTGTAACTGGATGGGTGTTGAATATTCAATATTGTGTAAATATACGAGCTTTCTATCATGAATTCCGTTTTCTGATTGGCGATGCTACTCACTGTCCATTCAGTTACGGTTAGTTTCGCAAGTATTTCCTAGCCTCCGAGCAAGCTCACAAGTCACGCGCGCAAGCGGCAAAGACCAAAGCGATCCGGCAGGAAGGAGTCTGGCGAAGAAGCGCCAAGAAAGTGAACCCCAGTTTCTCGTCTCACCGTTCTATTTCGCGCTCCCGGCTTCGTCGCGCGCGCTTGTGAGCCTTTTGGCAGGCTACAGCGTGCGGTTGTTAACAAAATGACGGCCGCTTCTTTACGTTTTCGAAGTTTCTGTAAAGAGGATTTAGTTTAAGTCTTGAACATTTATTAGATGTATACTAATAAAACAATTAGATTATTCGCTTTCGATTTCTATACCGGTGTCATCGTTGACTCGGCGGGGCTCTTCCGTCGTCAACCTCACGCAATAGAAATCTCGAGCTCATA
>JAHPZR010055296.1:12500-15992 GCA_019787425.1 Platygyra sinensis | reverse complement strand
GTAATGAAGTTTGTAATTGGACGAGTATTGGCTGATTTCATACCGTGAGGGACTAGGTACGAGTCTGTTAATTATGGGATTAGCAACTATTGATCCCCATAGTCAGAAAGAGCACACCGAGATTCATAAAATCCCCAAGTTTGGTGTTAATCAGGCTAGTCCTGACTGAGATAAAGGCATTTAAAAACGTAAAAAACATTACAAAGAAATGTATGGAAAACCGGACAAATGCCTTTTATACGGCGGCTGAGCCCGCAGTACATGCGGCAGTCAAAAATTAGGTGTCCTATCGAAACGACACGAAAATAGCCTTTTTCTTCGCCGCTAGCTAAAATAAAGACAATGGTAAAGTTGCTTTGGCCTCTTTTCATAATTAACTAGAGAATTTCGGGTTTAATTTGACGACGAACAGCACATTTTGTTCAAATTAAGACAACTATTATCCTACATGGCCGTGCTCGACGAACTACCATTTGGCGCCAAATTAGAAGCTTGGAGACACAAGATGTTTCATATTTTTCACTTTTTGCACTGTGAAATGGTTTTTGGAATTATTAATCCCCTTTAGTGAATATTTAATGCAATCTCCTATGAGTTTCAGTGCCTTTCCTGTCAACTTACATTGATTTGAGGACAGTAAATTTTTTCCCACCTGCTGAATCCTGATTGGTCAATTCAAATTTCCCGCGCGCCAGCCGTATGCAAGGTGCGGACAAAAGTCCGGATTTGTCCGGTTTTCCATACATTTCTTTGTAATTTTTTTACGTTTTTAAATGCCTGTATCTCAGTCAAGACTAGCCAGCTGATTAACACCAAACTTGGGGATTTTATGAATCTCGGTGTGCTCTTTCTGACTATGGGGATCAATAGCTGCTAATCCCATAATTAACAGACTCGTACCTAGTCCCTCACGGTATGAAATCAGGCAATTCGTGCATTCTCGTCCCCAGAGCCCACGATCCTTCTGGCCTGCGGCAGGAAATCGAGAGCTCTGGGAGCAACCATTTTAGGCATGCGCCGTAGATGCAGACTGTGAGAGACCGGATGGGCAGAATTCGGTTATTTCCATTGTTATTTCAAAATGGTCCCAGAACTCTCGTTTTCCGACCGCTGGTCAAGGGGAACGAGGCTCTGGGAACGAGATTGGTATTCGTGATATTTGTCCATGAATAATTGTATCCATAGCCGGAATTGGGAGGTTAGTGAACGGAAGATGATGTGTAGCAGTTTAATCCACGGCATTGGTTTCTTTGTTTAAAGTGACATCACACTTGAACACTCGAATAAAAGATATCAGTAAGTTTTATTAACACTGAATGTTTGACATCTCTAAAAGACACAAGCTCACGCTGGAGGTATCAGTTTCACAATGTTATGGATTAAAATACGCCAAACTGCAAAATTATGGAACCTGAGCTTGAAAATTCCTCCAGTACATGCAAAAACCTAAAAAAGTTCTAACAACTTTTTTATACAATGTACCATGATGGAGTGGATCCATTACCAACGGATTAACAGACAACCTAATATTTCCTCTAAAAAAAATATCTAAATAAATACAAAAAGAACTCTGTCAAGAGGCCACAGCATGGCCTCAAATAATTTAACTTGTCACAATGCCACCACAATATATACAATTTAAAGTTCGCGGAACAGAACGGAAGCATTCATATGGCTGCACGAACAACTTATGTTGAGGACTTGATACACACTCCAGCTAACTCAAGATTTTTTTTCTTGTGCTCGCTTGATCATCTCCAAATGATCTGCAGCTTGAAAGAACTTGTCAAAGAAGATGTCGAGCTGCAAAAACCAGATATGTAGTTGATCAGGCTGATCGACTTGACTAGGGTCAGCTGGAACCCCAAGACTTGGGCTTTGAACCTCAACTAAAAAAAAAAACAAGAAATGTTACTGATGTTAAAATCAAGTCTAGATTCACAGAAACAACAACAACAACAACCAGCTTTATTACCAAGAAACCTCTTTAAACCATAAAGCCTAACCATAAAGGCCTATTTACACGCTGCGATTTGTCGTGCCGATTTGTCGGCCCCGAGAAATCGTGAAGCAAATCGGCGCGTGTAAATGGCGACCCGATGCGCGCGCGATTTCAGTCCGACATGTCGGCCGATTCGGAAAAAATCTGTGATCGCTTCACAGATTTTCCCGCGTCGGGGCCGATTTTACAGCCCAAGCGTACGTATCCCTTCGCAAAATGGCGGACGTTGAAAGTAAACCTGCTAGGAAAAAAAGGTCGTTTGATGAAAAGGAGATCAACCTTCTTATATCACAGTGGTCGGAGTATCCCTGCATTTTTGACAAAACTAATCCCGACCACAAAGACCAAAACAAACGCGCCGATTTGCTTCTTCTCGGGGCCGACAAATCGGCGCGACAAATCGCAGCGTGTAAATAGGCCTTAAAGGGGAGCTTACGCAAACCAAGACGACGACGGCAACGAGAACGTCACCAAACAAAAGGTTTAATGAGCAGAACAATAGCTGTACACGTGCGTTAAATCTTTGTACATTTCTTTGCCGTCCTCTACAAAACAGACTAAGTTATGCGTCGTCTAAAGAACGTGGACGAAGACGGCTAATTTTTCGTACTTCCTTTTCGAACTGAACGTCATCGTTGCATGTTTAGCTAAAGTACGTTTTTAGAGCCATTGGCGTGCTGAACAGATCTAAACAAACGCGCATTTCACTTGTGAAAACAATTCATTTTTTACTTGGAGTTGTCCTAGGCGTTGTCTTCGTCATTGCTTTAAGGGGCTCAGTCACGGTATTTTGAGATATTCATCAAAGAGACGATAATAAACCATAAAGGAACAAGGATGGTTAAGGATGGAGAAGATTGACGCGGATTGCAAACAACGAATTTGAAAAGTTTTGCTAAGCTTTTCAAACGTGACTGAGCCCCTTTAAGCTCCCTAAAAAAAGATTTCTCACCAAATTGCTCGCAAAATGGTATAACTTGCCCCATTTATGCCTAATCACGTGCGTTTCTTCATCGGTTAACGTTACATTCTGTGGTAGCTGAAACCAAAGTGTTCTAAAGGTATAATACGTGATAGGTAGAAATTTTCGAGCATGTACAACAACGTAATATGTAATCTCTAAAACAATCACACAATCTTGAAAGGAATCGACTCAAAACGCTCCTCCTGCTTCAATTTTTGACTTGAGGACACCATGTTCGTTAAATAGAAAACGAGCAACTTTTTCAGTGTCAAGGTGATTTGTTTACGTGCACGTGCTCATGCGCGCGCGCTAATGACGCGAAAGGGATGGTCAATGCAATTCTGAGGAATCACCTTTATAAGTGAAATACATCTTTTTATTCATTGTAACTTTTTCTTGTTGTAATTTAGGTGAGGGCCACAGGTTTCTCAGTCTAGAACTGTAAAGTGTTTCCTTCGTTAAATAAAGTTAAAATTTATTAAAATTTATTTAATTTTTTATAACCACAAGGGCATTGCTGCCAAAG
>JAHPZR010055296.1:5000-7500 GCA_019787425.1 Platygyra sinensis | reverse complement strand
TAAAGCCATGATGATGGACTTTACAGTCCTTTAAAAAGCGCCAGAACTGAAGCCGACTCATGACAAATGTGTTATCGACAGACTCCTGCCGACCAAGACAAGAGTAGAAACTGTAAATCTTCTTCAGTTTGCTAATGTGTCGTAGCATTACATGGGTGACACGTTGAAGTTCATCATCCCGCTCGTACAAATTAAGATCCCTGTCGTCAAAAAGAAGATCAATACTCAAGTTAAGTGGATTTGCAGAGTTTTCGAAATTCATGAAAGGTGATGCAGATCGCACTGGGGTGCCAGGTCGAACTGGCAGCCCAGAGTTCATTATGTCAGGGGTCATCATACCAGCTGGGTTGATTTCTGGAAAGTCCAACATGTGATCTAGTTCAAAAGTACCTGAAATTCAGAATAGAAAACTACAAATAAGCTACTTTAAATATCCATAGTATGGTGTAGATCTTTTAGTTTGGCAGGTCTTTGAAGATCTTCAAAGGTCTTTGATGATAGGAAGGTAATCTACATGTAAATATTTATAGTAGCTGCAGGTTTCACCCCATGATGAGTTCACCGCACTGAGTTCACCCCTACATTGACTCAACTAGCAATCAAGTGCTTAAAATTTATCTTTCTCTGACCAAGAAAAAAAGACAACATTATGCACAAGACGAGACAAAACCACACAAAACATGTTTATTTGTCATTCTTTAATCCATCGAAGGTGACTGGCGAACTTGAAATAGTGAGTTTATGATGAGTTCATGGGGGCGAACTTGGTGGGGGTGAACTCACCATGGGACAAAACCAGTATCATTCAAATAAGCACAGCATAGATCTCTGTTTTATATTGGTCCAGTTACAGCACCCTTACCTTCAAATACCAAACCATTCTTGAATATGTACTTGCCATGGCCATGTTTCATGTTGTTCATCCATTCGCCCACATACTTAGCACCTGTGGCATAGTAAAATGTTCCATGACCATGACGCAGTCCGTTCACCCACTCTCCAACATAGTAATTACGCAGGGGGTACTGGGAGCCAGGAACTCGCTTCAAATACCAGGAATGTTCTCCACGACCATGCTGAACACCATTCTCCCACTGCCCTTCATATCTCTCATTCTTGTCATACCAGTGCATTGTTCCAGTACCATGCCTGACATTGTCCCTCCAATCTCCTTTGTATATATTTCCTGAGGCATACCTCCTCATACCAAATCCATGTCTCTTGTTGTTCATCCAGTGTCCATCATAATATGACAAGCCTTCTTTGCCATAATGCAGAATTCCTTCTCCACAGCGTCTCCCATATTTCCATTCTCCAGTGTATGAAGATGGAATTGTTCCACAGGCGAATGTGCCTTGGCCATGTCTCAAGCCACCACTCACTTCACCCTCGTAGGTGCTTTCATCAGTCCAAGTGTACAAACCCGTACCTTCAATGATGTTATTCTTGAAATCTCCTTCATATTTAATTCCATTAGCCCACATGTATTGCCCTTTTCCGTCCATCACACCGTTCACAAACGACCCAGAGTACACATGATTACCTCGGAAATAGGCTGTCCCAACTCCATGAAAAAAACCTAACTCGTTTTTCTCTCCGAGATACGATTCCACAATCAAGTTGGTGAGGTGAGGTTCTTGTCGCATGGCATCGTACGGTTCTTTCTTCTTGATGTCATCTCCATCAAGCACATCTTCCTGGGCTTTTGTTTCTCCCTCTTGCTCTTTATCAACACTGTCTTCTTCGGGTTCTGTGTCTTTTGCTTCGACCTGAAGATTTTCAGACGATTGTTCAGGCATTTTGCACTAGTTCATAAACACAAAGACAAGAAAACTGTTGCTTCGAGACCAGGAGTCATTTTGCTATATCCCGGATGAATGTATCGTTGTTATAACAACAAAATGACACGCCGGCCGTCACGCGGGCTCACTTCTCTAACAGCTGCATAATAAAGTATGGTGACCGGCACAAGCGCTTTAAGGGATATTACACTTCCGCGAATTTAGCCGCGATTATGGGCCGAAAATCAAACTGTTGTGGACTCTCGTGGTTTGTCAACGATGGAGTTGGCATTGGATGCGCGGTTTTCACGTATTTACTCATAGCTTATGCTGAATTTGTAGTAGTTTTGTCATGTTATTACCCGAAGTGGTGACTGCAACTGGTTTTGCCTGGTTCCACGCCGTCGCTTTCACTCTTTTAGCGTGTCTTGCTCTTGTTGCTCACAGTCGGGCAATGTGTAGCGATCCAGTAAGTGTCCGATTCTGTAAATTGTTCCTATACTTTAGAGTTAGATCGTTTGGCTTTCCCAGATTTTGTTGACAGGTTTATTATGCTAATTTGATTATTTACATGTTAGCTTTTTTATACAGCAATGTCACGTCTATGTGAAAACGCCTACGCCTTAATCATTAAATATATCTGCTGTAGTTAGCTACACATCGAACGTTGAAAGTTTTATGACGAAAAACCAGAGTACAGAAAAGCACTCCTATTGCTA
>JAHPZR010055296.1:0-2500 GCA_019787425.1 Platygyra sinensis | reverse complement strand
TCTTTTGGAGTACATGTAGGGGTGGAGGGAAAGAGAGCTTGCCAGGATGTATTAGAGTATTGATTATAAATCTCCTGAAACTATCCTGTGTTACAGCTACCCTTCCTGAAAGAAAAAAATGGAAGAGAAAATATTGTGTTGCTGTTGATAATCATTTTCCTTGCATTACATTAAAGCCACTTCTGTAATCACTGTAGCAGAGACATGTGACCTTTGTAATGACCTTTGATTGTAGAAAAAAAGACCATGACCTTTGATTGTGAAAAAAAGACCGCTCGCAGGATAATTCTGTTGTCATAAAATTCAATTATCTCTCTTAATATGGCTTTCACTTTTCAGAATTCTAAATCTAATTTTCACTCACAAAGTCCAACAACGTTTTATTGCAGGGAAGGAAACGAAAGTTTTGAAATCCAGTTCTCAGTGGACCAGTACATTTCGAGTGCGACCTCACTAAATTTTACTTTCCCAATAGGCATGCAATGAACATGAGCAAAGTATGGGTGGATTAATCCAATTGTTATCAACTTATTGTTTTGTTCATCTTGCAGTCATGAAGTTTTGAAAAAAATTTTAAGAAAATTATCACTAACAAGACTACTGAGGCTAATTCCACTTGCCTACCAAACTTCCATTTTCACTTGCACAAAAGTAAAATTTACTTGCCCCAGGCAATGGCACCCGTTTTTTTTTCCTGCCCAGCATTGTGGTCTTGACAGCCAACTCTTGAGTCTGTATGACTAATTAACATCACCCTTCATAAACTGCAAGTAATTGATCAATCAATCAATCATTTTCCACACATTGCAGGAAAAATCACATGCCCTGAACATGATTATCAATCAGACACTCTCTCTGCCTGACTTTTTCTCTTGGGGAGGGTGGCTGTACCACAGGAAACTCAAAACCTTGGATTATCTCTGGATAAATTTGTCACACTGTTATGCTGACTTGTTCGTTTGTTTGGTGTTTTTCATAAATTCAGCACATGTCAGAGGTGTATTAGGTAAGTCCTTTGTTACCAACATGATTGATATAATATTTTAACCAATGTACTATCTTGCGCAAATTTTAAAGAGCAAGTCTGATTGCAGTTTTAATTTTTTTATATTTTTGAGATCTGATAAAGCTGATGGCTCATCTTTGACATTACTTTGTGTTGATTTTCATACCATGAAACAGCAACTTACAGAGTTATTGGTGATCCAGGAATCTGGTTTAAATTCTACAGTTTATATATCGTAGCCTGTATAAGGAATTCGTCTGGGTTTGCATATCACCCATGATAATGTTCAAACCCCCCCTAAACTGACAAAGAAGGGACCAAAAACTAGTGGAATTTGCCTCCCTTTGTAGGAAATATACTTGAAAGAAGTGAAGTATTAATGTTACAAAATATATGATCACAACTTTACTTTATTTAGTAGTTACCTTGTCCATCCAGTTTTTTTATACGCTCTCTCAAACATTCCCTTTTCCTTTCAGAAAAATGGATCACCACTGTCCATGGTACGTAAAAAATGTTTTTACCCTAACATCAGCCACAGGGTTCGTACAGGTCATGGCTAACCTGGAAAGTCATGGAATTTTACAATTTCATTTTCCAGGCCTGGAAAGTCCTGAAATTTAGATGTAGGTCATGGAAAGTCATGGAAAATCAGTATGTTTTCTATGAATGAAAGGCAATGAGATCCAAAGTTAAAAAATTAACTGGCAAGTCCAAAAATCAAATGTAATTTCAGCTGAATAAATGATTGTTTTGACACTACTGCCGGAGGGAAATAACTTAACTTAGTAAATGGAATATTTCAAAAAGTCATGGAAAAAGTCATGGAAAGTCATGGAATTTTGACAGGTCATAAGTGTACGAACCCTGAGCCAAAGTGACAGCCACTTGAATGTACGTAGTAATCCTTCAAAACAAGTAATAAAATTGATAGTTGATACCCTTATAAATTATTATTATTTCAACAACAGCAACAACCTTCTTGACTTGACTTTAAATTTGACCAAAATAATGATGGTATAAGTTTTGTCTTGCAAGTCACTGAATGAGTTCAGCATTTTACATACGCATCCCTGTCATCTATAATTTAAACAAACTCTTCAATATTATTTCATGGTTTTGTTTTTCTTCCTACAGGATAAATAATTGCGTTGGTGAAGACAATCAGAAATTCTTTGTCTTATTCACGGTGAGTGCTTTTTTTTGGGACTTTTTTGAAAATGAGTACTGTTTATTGATACTAGGGAAAAACACATTTGGATTTTCAGGTGTGGTTTTTTTTAATGATTTACCCACATCAGTAAAAGAAGCCATGTCGCTTTCTACTTTTAAGAACTTTCTTAGTTTTCATTTTAACCATTAGTTTTGTATTAATATTTAAATAATACATAGATATACTTTAATAAATTGCTCTCTTTTATTGTATTGATCTAAAAAAAAAATTGTACTTTACAGATGTGTGATTTCCTTGTTATTCAATTTTTAAACTCTTTT
>JAHPZR010055294.1:5000-13204 GCA_019787425.1 Platygyra sinensis | reverse complement strand
AAGATCTTGCATCATATGACTTTCAATTAGAGTGAGGAATAACAAGCACTTCAAAGAATTCAGCCGTAAGTAATTGAATTGATCAAAGAAACTATAGTGAGCCTGAGCTTTCGCAGCTGTTGTGAAAGTAAGAAAATTTTACATATTTTTAACCACTTGGCTAAAGGAAATCAAATTACCATTTTGAGTGATTTGCGATGACTTCATCCAATTCTGAACCTCTGTATTGTTGGTATCGTCATTTTGTTTCCCCTCACTACGAAATGTTAAATTTTCATCCAATTTGTTGAAAAAGCCGTTTTGGTAGCCATATTTCCAGAAAGCCGAGGGCAGGTTATCACTAAAAGCAAATCAGACGGGAATTTGATCTCACACAAACACTTACCAGAGCTGCTTTGTAGAATGTAACCGAGCACTGAATACAGGAACAAGTTGTCTTCTGGCGGATCCCATTTCACATGAACATTGTTGTCCCTTGTTAATCTGCATGTCAGCTTCTCTGGAGGACCTGGTGCTGAGGATTAAAGGAGCACGGTTTGCATATCTTAAAAAGTTCAGCCGAAATTTTGAAGTTCGTTGTTTTGTAATCCGTATGAATCTTCTCCAACCTTAACCATTCTGGTTCCTCTATGTTTTATAATTATCTCTGGAGTGTTTTTCTATCTTACTAAAGTACTATTTTGGGTTTCCTTCACTTTAAAGATAATTTTGTACGAGGCCAAAATAACCTGCTACACGCCTAAATACATAAAAGTGTTTTTGCCGGTTTGTTTTACTAACTCGTGTCGTCAAAACTTCACTTTTTGTGTTTGTGATAATCAAGTTATTAAGTGTGTTCAAGTTAGCTTGGCAGTCATCACTTTTTTCCTACAGAATTTTGAAAATTCTCAGTTGTTCACGTTGTTGGGCCTTATGCCCTTGGAATTGGAGAAATGAAATGCGATTATCACAAGCCATGATACTTACGTAAGACAAGCTTGGCGCAGCTACGAATGTTGCCCAAGAGTTTTTCATGATTAGGGAACTGACAGCCAAGGTCTGCCTTAGCCAGAGGAGTTATTTCACATAAAAGCTCAAGCACATCCATCATCTCTGTTTCCACGTCTTTTTTAAGCATCAGCATTTCATAATAGTCCAAACTCAGAGCATTGTCACAGTTTCTACAAGCCGTTGTGGTCAAGCTTGAGATTTCAATCATTTGACTGTAAGCAAAAAGACATTTTCCCAATGTAAAAAATTGTAATAATTTAGGTTTTGAGTTTATTGGTACATCTACTGATTATACTAAGTAACGAAGGTTTGCATCTAAAGAAGGCCGCATTCCCACGTTGTTTTGCAGTGCCAAATAGATAAACATTAATAACAACAACAACAACAAGATTCACAGACTCCTTAACAGATATCTGTACATTCATTAGGAATCAATATTATCATTACCTAAGCTGTTCATTTAAAGCTTTCAACTTTGCATCACTCCTCTTGTCAATATCCTCTATCAAACTTTTCTCTCCCTGATCAATGGCAGCTCGTAGCTCCCTGTAATATCTCCGCGCTATATCCTTTACTT
The DNA here is from genome assembly GCA_019787425.1 of Platygyra sinensis. Classification (NCBI taxonomy): domain Eukaryota; kingdom Metazoa; phylum Cnidaria; class Anthozoa; order Scleractinia; family Merulinidae; genus Platygyra; species Platygyra sinensis. Next base: position 11,637 of record JAHPZR010055294.1, on the reverse strand, counting down.
CTATAGTGTTTTTCTTCACATTCTCGATAGTTCTCTGCACTTCTCCTCGTCCCTTTATAAATTTTTCACCATGCTGTTCAACTTGTGTTTGTAATCTAACAAGGGCCTTTCTTTCCTTTTCTTCAGCCTCATGAACTTGGAAGCAGCTATGGTTTTTGTGGCTGCCATACTTGTGACAAGATGCACAACATAAGCATCTACAATTCCGACAGTAGAATTTCGTCAACTCCTTGTGAACAGGACACTCTGAAGTTTCCAAGACAAGAAACAACATAGCACAAAGTTTATCAAAAGCTGAAGCTTACTAATTAGCCTGACTCCACTAAGATTGTAATGAATCTCCTAGAATGGACACCCCACCAAATAGTACCCCACCCCATCTCTAATCCACTATACCAAGAGTATTCAAAATTTAGCCAAAGAAAATCTTGTCAAACAAACACCCATTGTTAATCTACACAAGCAGATTAAAATTGAGAATGAAAACTTGGTACTGAACAGTGGCAGATCCAGACCTTGAGCTAGGGGCAAGGGGTGGGGTGGGGGAGGGGGGGGGGGTTGATTTATTTGCCCTGCTGGCTTTTCTCCCTTCTATCATTTCTTCATTTTTTACCCAAAATAAGGGGGCGCGGCCCCCCCGGGCCCTTCCCCTAGAACCGCCACTGCTGAAGAAAAACATCTTGTTCATTTCATAAGCCAGTAAAAAATGACCACGACATTTCCCAAGGAAAGCTTGTTTGTTTGTAAGCAACTTTACCAAAGAAAACAATGCAAAGATCCTGGAGATGCTTTAACTTGATTTCTTGAGCCAGGGAACACTGGTCAAACCAGTAAGCTTTCCCTGCCCTTGCCAACTTAGCTTTGCTAATTATCTAACTTATTGCCGTCACAGAACAGGGCTCAGGAAAATCTTGAATTCCAGCTTGACTTGAGACAAGCAGCTCTCAAGTTTTGCTTGCCCTGGGCAAGTGTGGTATTAGATTTCTTTTTAATAAAGGGAGTAAGTTTCTAAAGAAGCTGTGGTGCTGCATCGGGAGTATTACAAGATAATTTGGTTTTAGCAACTAAGTTGATAATAAACAATTATTGGATGAGGTTGAGCATGATATCATGAATTATCAAAACCGAGGTCTGTGTTATCTGCCGAAGCCTAAGGCTAAGGCAGATAACACAGACACGAGGTTTTGATAATTCATGATATCATGCGAGAACCGAATACAATAATTGTTTTATTATACATTTTTCACATAATTCATCCTCAGAAACAGAAGCGAAGCGTTCAGCCATTTCGTTTCTGAGGAGAACACTCCAAGGGGCTTAGTAACCAGGCAGACGTTGAACTTGACATGATAAATGCAATATCTGCAGCAGATATTGCATTTATCATGTCAAGTTCACAACCTATTGTGAATTGAGTGAATGCTCTCAACCAATCAGATTTTTCATAGTGAGTCTGATGTATAATAATGTGAATTGGCCACCATAAAGAGATTTTGAATCTCCTTACAGTGGCCAATTCACATAATCAGCCCAGTTGATAAAACCAAGTTTTCTTTTTACTTGATTTAGTTGGCAGACAAGCAACTTGACTGAGCTGTTGCCCACCAGCCAAGTGAGAATGAAAAGTTACTTGCCTGGCAAAAAAATCTACTTGTCCTGGTGACTGGACTGCACTTTTTTCAAGCCCTGAAGATCGAAGGCAAACAACTTTGTGTTGTATTTGATATATTATAATAATTATTACCTGGTATTGCTGAATAGTCCAACAACCCACTTGAAGGCCTGGTGCTTAGCCTGGGCTTTATACTGGAAGATCGTTTACTTAATGTTGAACAGCTAGATGAGCATTGAGATGAGACTTTCGACCTTTGAACCTCCCCTGTCTCATCTTTAACAGTACTTGCTCGAGTGATGTCATGACAACGAAATTCCAATTGAGAGTGAATAACATCTGAACAACTGCCACACATTAACACGTCACATTCGGAACAGTAAAATGTTGCCGGTTTGGAAGGATAAACTTTCTGAATACAGAAGTTGCACAATTTTGTTCCTCCTCCTCAGATTGTAGAACCGCTTTCAAAAGGTCCATGTTTTTATCAAGTCCATCAACGCCATTGGTGGGTAACAGAGTTCGCAGTTTACATGAACAACATTCTATGACAGAGCCTTGCAGTTCTTGCAGTTTTAGGAGGCATTCTATTTGAGGAAACCAAGAGAAAGATAAGTAAAAAGTGCTTTGATTATAATAAAATTAGAAGAGGTTAGTAATTTGTTAATTCCCTCAGCCTTAAGGCCATCAACTGTTTAACCTTGGAGACCCAAGGAAAGTTAGAGGGGGAGATGAGCTAAACCAGATCTGAAAGATATTTCGCCTGGCCTGATAAGACTTTGTCCCCATGGTCTCATTATTTTCTGGGTGATACAAAATAAAGTTAAGTTTGCATTGAAGTATTGATATCTGGCTTATCTCCAGTTGCAGGTGCATAAAGTGACTATGAATATTCCACTCCTGGTACTCCCTGGATAGAGCGTTAGTCTATCACTTGTATACCACAGCCTTAAATTCCTTGCAATGTTTGTAATGCCATCTGGGTAAAGAGAAGCACAATGACAGTTACATGCCCTGCCCTGGGGGGTATTTAACAAAGTTTAATAAGGTGAGGCTCCTCCCCGAGGTCCCACCCCTTACCCTTTTATATACCATTTTGGCATAATTGATAAAAGGTACCCCATTTATATACCTTTTATTGAAAAAAGGTACTTTTTTCACAAACCTACTTCAGGAAGTCTTGTTCTCATTTTCATGTAGCGCTTAATAAATCAACTGAATGAGGATACAGTTATTGGGGGGCGTCTGTTCGTAATATTACAATTAAAGGCCTTTTAAATAATCAAAATTACCAATTTTCTACCCTTTTTTAGTAAATTCTCAGCTCCGACTATTGCATTTCTAGCTTTCTGACAGGCTAAAAAACTCCGACTATGAGCCAATAGTCGGGGTTTTACGTCATATGAAAATAGTGCGCCAAGTTTAAAATTTTTCCCTTTCTAAAATTGTGGAAATAAAAATCGGCGGCAAAACCTGGTTTGAGAATTTACTAAAACAATATTATTCCATTCGCCCTTGTTGGATATGAAGTGATTATAACCAACTTGCGCTACGTGCTCGTTGGTTATTTTATCACTTCATATCCAACGCGGGCCCATGGAATAATTGTTATATATACCTCAACTTGTGAAATCCCTACCCTTTTATATACCTAAATCCTGAAAAAGATATCCCTTTTGAGCGGAGCCTCCCCGTAGGGAGTAACGCCCCCCAGTTGCCTCGCTCAAGAACACAAAACAGTGTCTAGTCTCACTGGTAACACTCTCTTAAGACTGCTTTATCCAGAGTCAAGCACTGAGTACTAATAATATTTACTCAATTGTGTGCTCTGATGCTCTTTGAATAGTTTCTGTTTTGATTATGGCGCTTATTCAGGATCAGCCCTTTTAAACAAATCAAAATTTGATTTTGTAAACAATAACAATAAGTAGCAATGTTAGCAATGCAAAATCTAGAACTGAAAATACTGTAATTCAGGAAAATAAATTTAAAAGGCTGATTTTGGTTGAGCTGCATGTGCCATACTATGTTTTTTTATTTAGACTTCTCAACAGACAATTCAGTCTGATGTTAAAGTGAATTATAAAATATTGTGTTTTTTAAAGGTAATACTATTTATTGTTATTCAACAAATTGTAACACTATCCAAATATGTTCATGATGCTCTCGATATCTGTCATCCGTAGGTAGCAGATATCCGGCGATATACATAGCTTCGTACATGGGAAGAAAAAGTGAAGTGAAAAAATATCGACAGAAAGGTTTAAAAATGTTACGAGCTTGGAAATCAATTTTGTTATCAATTTGTTGAATAATAAAACAATATCCTGCTCAATCTCGCGGAATATCATCTGATTTTAGCTGACTCGGCCTATGGCCTCGTCAGCTAAGTATCAGACGATATTCTGCTTGATTTCGCAGGATAATTGTTAAATATTCTGCTCTCATATGCAGTAGTTAATAGTGGGGGCAGCTCTGAAGTGAGTGAGCAAGGTAACAATATTACATCCCTTGGGAGAGATATGGTTAAGAAGTGTTCATAAAGAACTATACACTGTCTAACATTCTCACTGACAGATAGAGCAGAACTTAAAAATATTAATATTTAATTTCTAAATGAACTGTTTAAAGTGTTGCTGTTTCAAAGTTTGCATATTTGTGCTGCTAGACTCATCAAAACTCTTATTGGTTCTTCCTTTAACAGCTTATAAGAAATCAACACTCCAATAAAACTCACAGACATTTAAATGTTAAATTTAAATCTCAGTGAGTTTTACGAGCGTCAAAATCCTTTCTCAGCTTGGAAATCTTATCTCATCCAGGTCAATTTCTTAATAACAAACCATTTCGTCAGGTTAAGTCTTAAGTAAGATACAGTAAAAAATTATTTACTGAGTATTATACACTAACTTTCTCACTGACAGATAGAGCAGAACTTAAAATACTTAACTTCTAAAATAATGAACTGTTCAAGTGTCGCAGTTTTGTACTGCTTGGCTCGTCAAAACTCTTACCTGTCCTTCCTAGCTTTAATACAGCTTACAGGAAATCAACACTCCAATAAAACTCACAAAAATCTAAACATTAAATTTAAATCTGAGTGAGTTTTATGAGTGTGAAAATCCTTTGTCAGCTTGGAAACCTTGTCTCGAATCCAGGATAATTCCTTCATAATAAACCATTTGTCAGGTTCTATTTGTTTTTCTTCATAAATAACTTATTAGGTTAAGTCAAAAAAATATTAATAGTAATCTCAATCATTTGATGTTCTGTGATATTTTGTAGCACAATTGCCTAACATGCAAATTTCAAGGGATTATTGCTGCAAATAAAAATAGGTGTACTCCAGATCAAGCGTTCCGGGTTCAGGCCCTGATAGGGAATATTGTGTTGTGTTCTTGAGCATTAGACACTTTACTCTGACTCACAGTGCCTCTCTCCACACAGGTGTATGAATGGGTACTGAAAAACGTTATGCTGGGGGTAACCCAGCGATGGACTAGTATCCCTTCCAGGGAGGGGAGTACAAATACATGTACTACTAGACAGTGGTTTAATGCTATGTAAACCGGGATAAGCTCCAAACTAATCAGGGCCACTTAGCACATATACAGACTTTACGTAACATGTACCTTACCTTACCTCGTCATGATGCATAATAGGTATTACATGCTGTTATATTAACAACTTAATAAAGGAATGTTGTAATAGCACTGGTGGTCCCAGACAATTAAGTTTTAGACAGCTGGCAGTCTGTTGTTCTCTCAAAATTAATTTGAGACAAAGTGCTTTAATTTAGTCTTTCTCCTATGCCACAAATGGCTACTTTGAATTTGAGCAATGAAATTGAAAGATTTGCTCAATTTCTTAGAATGACAACTTAGGAAAAGTGATAAATAATGGCTGTGTAGTTCCAGAAAACATCCATACCCCCACCACGGGGAGAATTTCATGAGCGACCCCTCAGCCTTTCTCGAATTTCCACTTTCTGGACTCAAAAATAACACCCCTCTTTTACCACTCTGAAATTTCCTTGAAGAGTATTATGAACAATAGGGTAAGAGTTTTGGGAAGAGGGCTGTATACCATCACCCATTTTTTCTGGGTTCCTCTTCCAAATAAAATGGTAGATGAGTTCAACAATCCTTCACATAACTCCTTCAGCCTGGCATCTTCTGAAAGAAACTGATTTGCATATTTAATGAAGTGAGAATCATTTACTAAAGAAATGAAACCACTTCATCTCATTCCATTTTCAAAAGTTACACATTTTTGCAATTTGAATCTTCTCATCTAGCGGCCCCGGATTAAATTTCACAAACAGAAGTCACCTTTAACCAGTAAATGTTGCTCTGTAAACAAATACCAGAAAGAAATGTTCCCGAATAAAAACGACTAAGTGAAAATGCAACCTTTGTGATTTTATAGACACCCTATTGTTTCAAAAGCACCTAAGATCATAGCACTTTATAATTAACTGTAACTGTTAACTACAGGAGATCTGTTTATTTCAGCAGTGAACAACCTGTGCCGGTTTTATGTAATTAAATAGATTTAATAAAACATGGCACGCTTGATTGCAACATGAATTGAAGACACATTTGTATGCTTGCACGCATACGCGTATATCACGAGATTTTTGTACAAGTATGCGAAATTTTCTAGCAAAGTTCTAGCAAAACGCAACCTTGATTGATTCAGAAAGTTTTCATTGACGTTATGTCAAATGCGGTGTTAATATTTTAGTACGCCCGTACGCCGCATGTATCCATGGAAAAGTCGACAAACATTACCGACTTCGATCAAAATCTTGCTATCACTCCGAAACGTCAAAAACCTTCTCTGTATTCTTTTGGCAACACACCTAATCGAATTGAAAAAGATAGGTATTCTCCACAATTTGTTCAACCCAAAAAGGAAAAAGGTAAAAATCTGCAAACCAAATACCTTAATTAATTCGTTACAGTGTAAGCATTCTCGTCAAGAACAATTAGAACTACAATAATTTAGAATGCCATTTTCACT
>JAHPZR010055293.1:5000-16593 GCA_019787425.1 Platygyra sinensis | reverse complement strand
GGGGGGGAGGGGAAAAAACCAAAAAAAAATTCATGCAAGGGAAATTGCCAAGAAAAAAAATTCGTGCAAAGAAGAAGGTAAAGAAAAAAAATTCATGCAGAAGGAAGGTCCAGGTCCGGTTGCTATGGCGTGACGTCATTTATCTGTTAGGTTGCTGTCATCGCAAGAATTTTGCGGTTCTATTGTGGTTTGCGATAATTGCTTTCAATAAAAGAAACTGTGTACTATAAGTAACCTGGTAATTTTCAGATATGATCTGGCCGCATAATTTATTTTTTTATAATAAATTTTCACAACGCGGGATTATTGTTCGCTTACACATAATAGAGACTTCGACTTCCAATGAACCCGTCATCGGTCATTGAAAACGGGCACAAAACGAGACTTGCGTCCCGAATTAGAAGATATGGTGTTTCTCCTGACGCATTTGTGCGAAATTGATCCAGTTTTCAGTCGAATTTTCCTCGTGGAGTTAAAGAAGGCGCGCTTGTTTTCCTTTCGCGGGAAGAACAACAAAGAAGCTGCCCCTGGATATACGTTTGGAGTGTTGCGGCAAACCATTAAACAGTTGTTGAAAACCAAACAAAACCGACAACCGCGATTGGCTTGTACATGAATTCAATCACCTGAGAACGACAGAGAGAACCAAAAAGTGTCTTCAGCTAGCGCTAGCCGTGACCAACCTCGTAGAGCATCGAATCAACACAACAAGACGAAGGTACCAAGTTATATCATTAGATTAATCTTTCATTTCTATGATAATTAACTTATACGGATTGTCATGCTTTTAGATAGTATGGGGACTAGACAGGTACTAAAAATCACTGTTTTCATTTGTGAGTTAGACCCTATACTGAGTCCATCGTACAATAGTTTTCTGAAAGACAATTATTTCGGATACATAGAAAATCCGTATAGGTACATATTATAAATGCTCTCTGGTTTGCCCACGCAAACGTTCACGTAGAATTGACGTTGCCGAGGGTTAGAGGATATTTTCGGGTTCACCCAGGCTGAAGACCATGCAACACAGTTGCTGATGAGTGCTTCAAAATATGTAACAAAATTGTCAAAGTTATTTTTCCGACGTGCGTGACGTACATTATAGGAACATGTTACATATCCTTTCAGGTTCACCCAGGCTGAAGTTCACGAGTAATTCGAGATATGTAACAAAATCGTGATAGAGATTTTTCCGCCGTGCGTGACATTATAGGAACATGTTACATATCCTTTCTGGTTCACCCAGGCAATTCAGTTGCTGAGTGCTTTGGGATATGTAACAAAATCGTCAAAGTGTTTTTCCGTCGTGCGTTGCATCATAGGAACATGCTGTGGTGGGTTCTGGTTCACCCAGTCTCATTGAAGTCCATGCAGTACAGTTGTTGAGTGCTTCTGGATATGTAACAAACTCGTGATAGTGATTTTTCGGTCGTGTAGTTTCCAGAATCGCTTCGCATTACTTGAAAACAATAAGATTATGAGCTCGTGATTTCTATCACGCATAGTAATCGTGAGCGTAACCTCTTGAGAGGTTTTTGAAAACCTCGTTGCAACAATTTTTGAGAATTTCTGACTACATGCATACATACATACATACATACATACATACATACATACATACATACATACATACATACATACATACATACATACATACATACATACATACATACATACATACATACATACATACATACATACATACATACATACATACATACATACATACATACATACATACATACATACATACATACATACATACATACATACATACATACATAACATAAACTGATTTTCAAAGTGTCTGGACACATGACGCGTTTTGTGGAACACAAACGATCACTGCCAGGGATATGATTACACTGGAATGTTACAAGCCACTGGTATCCCGTGGAGATGTAGAACTAAAAGTTCTTCATCTCCATGGGATCCAAGGTCTGTTTTTGGTTGCAAAGAACGTCTGGCTCGTTGTGCTACAACATACACTATATACTGTATTGTAATGGAAATAATAAAATAAAATTTGTAATAAATTAATATTAGAATCTGGTATCTTTGTAAATATTATATGCTATAAAATTCGTTATGCTCAGAATAAAAATTAGAGGATGAGTCTTATCCCTTGAACAGGAGCCCGTGCCTTGAATAAGAATTCTATAATACAATGAAAAAGTCATTCACACGTAGTACTAAGTGTTAACCACATAAACAGCAACATTAACACTGCCACTGGTACTCTTAAAAAAAAAAGAACCACAAAGTGTGGTTTTCATTGGCAGGCAGACTATCTTCGCTCTAGGACATACTCGTCTGAGCAAAACTGCTAAGGTTTACGTGTCGCTATCGTAAAACCACAGAGGAGAGTCTGTGTTGGCCTGTCTATTAACTTTTCAAAAAGGTAAATCGTTCAAAGACACTCGCCAGAACAAAACTTTAGAGGCTTACGTGCCGCTATCGTAAAACCACATAGGAGAGTTTGTGTTGGCCTGTCTATTAACTTTTCAAAAAGGTAAATCGCTCAAAGACAAACTCGCCAGAACAAAACTTTAGAGGCTTACGTGCCACTACCGTAAAACCACATAGGGGAGTTTGTGTTGGGCTGTCTATGACCTTTTCAAGAAGCAATATTTGTCTGAAAAAAAAATTCGCGCAGAGGGTTTCACCTGAAAAAAAAATTCCTGCACAAGCCGTGAGCGAAAAAAAAAATTCGTGCAAGCCGAAAATTCCCCTCCCCCCCCCCCCCCCCCCATCACTTTTCTAATGGTCCGTCCCTAAATCAGAAATAATGCTATTAGGTAATTGCACCTATACTCTAAAACAAGACAACGCCGTCCCAGGCAACTTAAAAATTAAAAGGGCTATTGAAATTTTGGGAGTGCACTTCGCCTATGACCTTCGAGCGAAACAAAACTTAAATGTTGATGAATTAAGGTTATTCCTCACAATTGCACTGTGCATCCTTTCTGCGCATAATTTATGGCGTCATTTAGCGCGCTCTCGTGCGCGTGCACACTGAAAACATGGCGGATTTGCCTTGATATTGAGCTCTTTCAGTTGAAGAATGGCTATAGCTCACCAACGAGCATGGACACACCAATTTTTTTCCAGTCATTGTAATCAACTTATCATAAACTTTGCTTGAGGAAAGACTGATCTGATTTCTATTGCTGAAAATTGAATAAATAGCGAAAATAGAAAGTAAACTAGTTGTGGTCTGCTGTGGTCTTTTCTATTTGCCTTATGGTAACCATGTCAAGAAATTTGGTTGAAATTTTAATCAAGGATTCAGCTTTCTGTGTAAATCAAACTTAAAAAGTTTATTTGTGTCAGATACAACGCATTGACTCCAGTTTAATGCGTGTTCTCATGAGTCTTGGTCACAAAGATTTAAAGTTATTACTGGGAATCCGTTCTTGTAATAAGCGTTAAATAATGCCAAAATGGGTCATTTTCAATGCCCCAGTGCTCCTTCATGAGTATGGGCACCCCCCTTTTTTATTTCAAAATTGAAGTTCTCATATGATAAATATTCAGTGGGCAAAGTTTGAACGAAAATCTATTGTCAGTTTTATTTCAGGGGAATTACATTAATTAGTTCCATTCAACAATCAAAGGCTCCCTGAGCAGCTCATGGATGGATAGCCCAATCCCAAGTTTACTTTTGCCTCTGTGGCAAAACGATTTTAAACGAGTCTTTGTGCGAAACTACTGGTATAAAAATATATGCCACCTGTATGTTCATTCGCACATGTGGAACGTTTTTGCACAAGCACTCGTTCTGCAGACGGCAAGTAAAGTCTGCATATGGAAGTAAAGTCTGCATATGTGCCAAGCGGTCCATCAGGTCAGAGCTAATTCCAGTTTCTGTAGCATGCATGAAGCGACTGGGAGGATGGGATGCCAGCCATCGCAGGCTTACCCCCAAACATTAAATTTGCCAGTACCTATTTATACACCTGAGGGGAGCTGGGGTGGCGCAGTGGTGAGAGCGCTCGCCTCCCACCAATGTGTCCCGGGTTCGATTCCCGGACCCGGCGTCATATGTGGGTTGAGTTTGTTGTTGGTTCTCGCCCTAGCTCCGAGGGTTTTTCTCCGGGTTCTCCGGTTTTCCTCCCTCCTCAAAAATCAACATTTCTAAATTCCAATTCGATCGGGAATTCGAGGGCCACGGGTTTGTCAGTCGAAGACTGTTATGTGCTACCCTCGTTAAACAAAGTCAATTTTTATTTATACTGAGGCACTGTGAGAGTAAAACGTGTCTCACCCAAGAACACAATACAATGTTCCCAGCCAGGGCTTGAACCCAGACTAGTTGAAATAGAAAAGAAATACAAAAATCAAATAACAGGTTGCTTACACAGACTGCTTATAACTTTTTAAATGGATAATTATTGGAACTGGAACATTGTTTTTTAAATTAACCTGCACAATAACAACAGTTTGTCTCAAAATAAAATCATTAAATGAGAGTTCGCCATATTCACCGGTCAGTCCAAAATTGACAGCAGTCACTGAAGTTGGTTATAATGAATGTATAATATTAGGGAGTCGGCAGTGCATTTTGGCTCAAGGTAAATTGGTTATGGTCTTTTGCCTCTCGTAGAGAATTTTGAGATCACGCTGACTAATCTCCTTGATACGCATGCACCGATTAAGAAGCGTATAATTACTTTTAGACCTTATGCTCCCTGGTATAATGATTCTATTGATGTCGAAAAGAGAAAACGCCGCAAGCTAGAGCGACGATGGCGTAAGTCGAGCCTTAGCACCGACAGACAGTTGTATATCGCTCAATGTGGTACAGTTAATGATATGATAAGAGATGCAAAATCTATTTACTACTCTTCTATCATTGCTGAAAACAAAGGAAATCAGAAAGTTCTTTTCCAAACTATTGATCAGCTACTGCAAAGGAAACAAGAACCCCGTTTCCCTACATCAACATCGAGTGAACAACTTGCTAATGAATTTGCTCCCTTTTTCCACGAGAAGATATCTAAGATGCGGTGTAGTTTGTCTCATGATTCAGAATCTATAATTAACCCACTTAACCTGACCTCTTCTGCTGCCAATCGGAACTTACAGATTTTTGTACTGTAAATACTAATGACATCAGAAAATATTTAGTCTCATCTGGCATTAAGACCTGTGATCTAGACCCTCTACCCTCCATCTTACTAAGAGATTGCCTAGATATATTGTTACCTGTTATTACAAGAATCGTCAACTTGTCACTTTAAAGAAGCAATGGTGAGACCCAAGCTTAAAAAGGACTCTCGACCACCAACTGTTCTCTCATTTTCGGCCTATCTCTAATTTGAAACTGTTGTCTAAAAGGGCTCAGTCACGTTTGAAAAGCTTAGCACAACTTTTCAAATTCGTTGTTTGCAATCCGCGTCAATCTTCTCCATCCTTAACCATCCCTGTTCCTTTATGGTTTATTATCGTCTCTTTGATGTTTTTCTATCTTTACAAAGTGTTATTTTTAGGTTTCCTTCAATTTAACGGTTATTTTTTTCGATGTTCAAAATAACTCAAGATGCCGTGACTGAGCCCCTCTAAGGTCACCGAGAAAGCTGTAGCCTGCCAACTTACTGATTACCTCGATGCAAAATCTGCCTATAAAATGGCTCACAGTACAGAAACCGCTTTCTTAAAAGTACAGTCAGATATTTTTAATGCAATCGATAAACAGGAAAGTGTTCTGCTCTTAGTACTTGACTTATCAGCCGCTTTCGACACGGTCGACCATGTCATCTTGTTAAGTCGACTAAACACTCGATATGGTATCAAGGGAAATGCTCTCCGTTGGTTTGCGTCCTATCTAAATGAGCGCAGACAGTTTATCCAGGTGGAAAATACCAGATCATCCTCTGTTGAGTTGCAATGGGGAGTGCCGCAAGGATCAGTATTCGGTCCAATCCTTTACACTTTATATACGGCCCCCCTTGCTGACATAATTCCAAAACATGGCCTTCAGTTCCACCTGTATGCTGATGATTGCCAAATTTATGTGTCATTTAAGGTGGCTCAAAACAGTTTCCAGCACATTCTAAGGCTTAGATTTTGATGTGTAATTATAACCGCTCTTTATCAATTGATGCTACAATCATGGTATCAAAAAACTTCCCAATCACTGTTTCTCCTCGCCAAAAACCTTCCTGAACACGACTGAACACTCTTGGGCAAAAAACAATACTTAGTAGGGGAGGTAGGAGAAAATTGTTTAATTCAAGTTTAATGAAGAAATTAATCAGAATAGAGTGAGTGCCATTCGACTGCCCACTAAGCTCATGGATGTTACGTCATCCATGAGCAAAAACTACGAATTTGGAGGTGGAAGGATTTGACCATTATTGGAAGAATTCAAATTGTCCAAACCTTTATCATTCCTGTTTTACCTATATCGCGCCAGTTTGATATCAGTAAGTAGGGAATTTGTGAAGGATGTGAACAAAGTTATCTTTGATTTTATCTGAAGGGCAAGGACAAAGTCGAACACTTTGCTCTTATTAGTAACTTGAAGATGGGGGACTCTTGAAGCCCCACATTTAGATTCTATAATAGAGACTCAGAGAGTCCTTTGTTGCAAAAAATTGGCAACTGATCAACCGAGCGATTGAAAAAAACAAAATTTCTTGCATTATCGTGAACCTGTTGGGGGTTAATTCATCTTATGTTGCGATTTTGATTTGAAGAAATTGCCTATAAAGTTTTCAGCATTTTATGATGAATGAATAAAAAGTTTCGCAAAATGTTCCACGGCAAACCACACAAGTTTACAGGATCAAAATAGACAAGACCTTTCAAAAGCATTTGTGTGGAACAATAAATTTATTTGTGTTGGTGGCAAATCTGTGTATTTTAGAAATCTTGCAGAAAAAGGAACTCTTAGAATGGGGGATTTCATCTCCGACAATAATGAAATTTTTGTCAAAAGTAACTCTTAACACAGAAATGTTTTTTTTTTTCATAAAGGTGTAAAAGCTAAAATATCAAAGCCTTAGGGAGGCAGCGTAGTCGAGTGGTTTAGGGTGCTGGATTTGAAATCTGGAGGTCCCTGGTTCAAATCCTCCACACTACTACTATCTGGATTTGTTCTCGGTAGTACCGAGTTCACCTCGACCGCGTTGTGTAAATAACCAACTGGTCAGCCTCCCGCCAGTTGGGATTCTTAATAGTTTATGTTAAATTTACAATATTTGTTTATTTATTTACAGTGTCCCCAATCAGCAGAACAGTCCTAAATACATTAGACACTTAAATAAAGTTATTAGTATTAGTATTAGTATTAGTATTAGTATTAGTATTAGTATTAGTATTAGTATTAGTATTAGTATTAGTATTAGTATTAGTATTAGTATTAGTATTAGTATTAGTATTAGTATTAGTATTAGTATTAGTATTAGTATTAGTATTAGTATTAGTATTAGTATTAGTATTAGTATTAGTATTAGTATTAGTATTAGTATTAGTATTAGTATTAGTATAGCAAAACAAAAGCAATTTTTTAAAAGCGCGCTGAGATTCCAGCGATAACATCAGGCCACCTCTGATCACGTGCAACAGCGGTCAACATTTCGCGGGTAATAGTGAACTATTTCCCGTTAATTGACGTCATAGTTTTCGCAATGTTGCCCGCTCATGGCATTTGACGGGAAACAGTTTCACTGTTAGATGTCATGTGACCATGAACTAGCCAATGAATGGCGCGCTGTAGCGGGAAAAACGCCAGCTACATAACAAATCAAACTATTGAACAAAATTATTCAGATCGATCATGTAACATCAAGAAAGTTTCAGTACGACAATAAATTGCAAAATTTATCCTCACAACAACAAAGTGCCTTCGTAAAAACAGTGCCCAAAACTATTTTTGGATATCCTGAGGCTATTTTTGGCAAGGGAACACCAAGCAAGCTTGAAGTAAGCCAGAGGAATGATCAAGTAAACAAGCCGCCATCTTGTAGCCAGGCAGCAGAAAAGTGAGAGCTCTGGTAACTAGAAATGAGCACGTGCTCACGGAATCATGCTCCCCGCAAAAAGGACAATATTTTTTTTAAAAAATTCTGCCATGATTTAATATTCTAAGTAAGGTATATTACGACAGTAAAAAGACAAAACTGAAATGCTATAGCAAACAAAAGAAATCATTTCAAATTCTTTGCCTGTGAAAGATGTGGATAGAAAAAACTGAAGTTACTAACTCACAGGTGCTCGACTACTTTTTACATTTCTCCAAACAACGCAAGTTTAAAATAGTGTCCTCTCAATAAAAGAAACTTTACAACATTATTTGTATGTCTCATTGCAATCTAGTCAGTCCTTAAAGAAATGTCTAAAATCTATCAAGTTCGTCCTGCATATCGTTGTCATATTATCTCGTTTTGCAGCGTATAGCAGGGCAGGACACGGACTAGGCCATGATGCCAATTGAAAAACGTACCAGGCTACGAATGTGTTACGCAACCCAAACATGTTAATCTTGTTTTAATTCCAGCGTATAGCAGGGCATTAGGCGATCGCTAAAGAGATCCCAAGGGATTAGGCCAGGGGGCCAATCAGGAAACATGCCCACCAACAGAAGTGTTGCGTGCACGTGACATGTGAATTTTGTTTTCCAGTGTAGAGCTGGTCACGACATGATCGCTAACAAGCTCCCAAGGGATTAGGCCATAAAGCCAGTTACGCCAAATATATCAATCTCGTTTTTTTTGGTGCATAGGAGGGCAGCACACGATCGCTAATAAACTCCCACCTGCTCCTATGGGAATGCACGGGCGATACCCGCAAAGTCGGCGAACTTTGTGACAAGAGATAAGGCTTGCAATTGACTCGCAGGCTTGGCCAACATAACCAACTTTCGTGGGTCCCGCTACCTTGAGTTCTTAATTCGACTCCCAATTGACTGAAATTTGTGGCTGCCATTTTGGATTTGGAGAACAAAAAAAAACCCATTGTTCTTTCTTGGTTATGCGGTACAAATGACGGCTCCTAATTGGTTATTATTTTTTAATTACGGCCAATTTGAGCGCACTATGTATACTACTCAAACAATATAACAATTACAGTTAAGAGGGTAAGCTATTTCCAGAACAGAGACTTGACAAATTTGCCATATACAAGTCTTTTCTTTATTATGTAGAATTTTTGCTCTTAAAAGTAAATAGTGTTTTTCCTGTTTTGAGCTTAACCAGTATTACAGAAATTCGTAGGCCTTACAAGTCTTTTATGACATCAAAACAGGTTTTAGTTGGTTTTCTGAACTCCAGCTCATAAATCATCAAAATAAGTGTGTAAAGTCTTTACTTGTGACATGTTTCCAGATATTATTTCAATTAATAGAAATTCAAAATATTCTTGTGAGCAACACCTAAGCAAGCAGCAGCGGCTCCATTGCTGTGAGGGCCAGGCTCCCAAGCACACCAAGAATAAAGGTGCTTAGGCAGCAGCTGACTTGAGCCGAGCCTCCACGAAGACCTTTTCCTAAATTATAAGGAAAAACAAAAAGGAAAATCCGACATGGAAAGTTTTCTCACTCATGTTAATTCTTTTTAATCCAGTATCAGAATAGAGTATTGTAACAAAAATGTGAGTTGGGAGAATGCAAAAGGTTTTTCATATAACTTGCACACGGCTCGTTTCTCGAAAGTCTCGGAATCTTTTCGAGCCCGCAAAGCCATTTTTAATTTTAAATGGTATCTAAAAACAGAGAGGTGTAATCATAAGGTTTGAGATTTTGCTGCGGCTTTCCGGGTGCGAAAACTTTTCACGACTGCCAAAGGGCTCAAGTTCTGTAAGCACAAAGCGTTTATCAACAATTCTTTAATGCTAGAGTTGTGACAAATTAAAAAAGACCACCAAGCTAGCCGTTATATGATTTACTGATCGATGGCGGGTTTATAATTCGTTTCATTGGCTAAATATTTAAGGTTATTCCTCACAATTGCACTGAGCATCCTTTCTGCGCAAAATTTATGGCGTCATTTAGCGGGCCCGCGTGCACGCGCATATTGAAAACATGGCGGATTTGCCTTGATATTGAGCGCTGTCAGTTGGAAAATGGCTATAGCTCACCAACGAGCACGGGCACCCCAACTTTTTTTTCAGTCATTGTAATCAACTTATCATAAACTTTGCTTGAGGAAAGACTGATCTGATTCCTATTGCTGAAAATTGAATAAATAACGAAAATAGCAAGTAAACTGTGGTCTTCTCTATTTTGCCCTATAGTAACCATGTCAAGAAAATTGGTTGAAATTTTAATCAAGAATTCAGCTTTCTGTCTAAATCAAACTTAAAAAGTTTATTTATGTCCGATACAATGCATTGACTCCAGTTTAATGCGTGTTCTCATGAGTCTCGGTCACAACCCCAAAAGACACAGAGATGCTGACCTTATACCTTTTAATAAAATGATACAGTGTAATATAAACTCTTTTCCCTTTCATTTTAAATTGACAAACGTTTTCTAAAATCCCATTTCACTCTCTGTTTGGACTGCATTTCAAAACTGAAACAAAGAGAAATTAGACGACGGTTGATAAAAGATTATTTTCCAAATTATTTTTATCCCATTAGAAATATAAATATTTTTTTCTTCTAATCACTATTTCTGTTCCCGAGTAATCCCCGTTGTTTATGATATTTGATGATAACAATGATGATAACAACACGTTCCCTGCAAGATAAGTGAACAAACAAAGGTAAGGTAAGTAAAGTCTGCCGTTTCAGTAGCGTGATGTGTCTAGAAGTATTTTTACTCCCCTCCTGGATGGGATGCTAGTCCATCGCAGGCTTACCCCTAGCAATCAATTCGCCACTGCACATTTATACACCTGGGTGGGGAGAAGCACTGTGCGAGTAACGTGTCTTACCCAAGAACACAAAGTCCCGGCCAGGGCTCAGTCGAACCCGGACAGCTCGATTCGGAGACAACACTAACCATGGAGCCAATGAAAGAACAGAACAGAGAAAAGAAGGGAACAAGGAATGAATAAATGGAAGAACAGATGAACGAAAAATCAAAAATATGAAACAATATTGTAAACGTAAATCCTATTTTGAAACCTTACAGCTGGTTAGGGTAAAAAAGATCCCATGAGAAGGATTTAAGTTCTTTAGTTTGGCTCAATAAGGGCTTACCAAAACATTTCCCGTGATCCTCTCTGCCACTGATTCCTGTCTATTCTTTTGGGAGACACTCGCCTTCCTTATTTACACCATACAAGCATGCATTGCAGTCTGAGGCCAAAGGTGTCCCACCTGGGCTACCTCTACAACCTGCAAGGAGTGTTTTTTTCACAAAAAATGCCGCTTTTAACCGTTAAATCAGTTTTTTTCTACTGCCACGAAACTAAATGGTTCCAAGTTTTGCTGAAAAAGCTATATTCTATCAAAAAGATAGATTTCCCGAAGGTTAGGTACAAAAATTTGCAATATTTTAATGTGGACTTTCTGGCTGCCTTAAAAAGTTGGGTGTTAATTATGGTCAAAGCCTAGAAATGAGACCTTGATCAATTATAGGTATTCTTGGTTTTCACGGTACGTCAGAAAAAACTGACTTAAATTAAAAATTTTAAGTTTT
>JAHPZR010055292.1:25000-31406 GCA_019787425.1 Platygyra sinensis | reverse complement strand
TCAGTAATGTTAGTATTGAAAGTAATGTGTGCATCTCAATTAAAAAAAAAAAAAAGTATTATATGAACGATGAATTAGTCATTACGATGAACACAGTTTCCTTTCAATGGAGTGTTTAGACATGATGTCACTGCAACCATCTTGGTGTTCCAAGACAATGCAACGGCGGCCATGTTGGTGTCCCAAAGCAGTCCTGAAAAAGTTCAAGTCTTTTTTTTTTTTTTTTTTTTTTTTTTTTCAAGTTCAAGTCTTTTTCTTATCTGATCATTGTTTTTGTTCCAATAAATCTGTATGGTCGTTGGCCATGCTAGTGAAAACGCTCTACAGAAGGAAACTTGAAATTATACAGTAAGTACCAGTAGTCCAGCTAGAAAAGCAGAAAAACATGCATGAAGCAACACTAGTACATGTAGATAACATAGTTCACGGCATTAGAGAGATTTAGACAGAGAAGACTTCTGACTTTTGATACTGTCAAATACATTTTTTTAGTCAGTAATTTCTTAAACTCAGTTTCATATCAGATTATGACTTAAAATTAGGATCATAGAAGCCTCACTAATTTCAATATATCAATATATTGAAATGCTAGTATCAGTGTTAGAGTTAATAAGACGAGTGCATGATATTCAAGAGAAATGAGTGGTCGATCTCAGTTGAAATGGATTCATGTTGCTCTGTGTTTCAGGTTGTTCATCGTGACTTGGCCGCCCGCAATGTATTGGTAGGTGAGAACAAAGTCTGCAAAATTTCCGACTTTGGTTTGGCGCGTGGTTTGGAGGGGGATGTTTACACGAGACAAACTCAGGTGATTGCTGAAAAATAAATTCAAAACTGAGGTCACATGCAGCTTAATAATTTGATGAATCAATCAATCAATCAATCAATCAATCAATCAATCAATCAATCAATCAATCAATCAATCAATCAATCAATCAATCAACAATTGACTTAACGATCAGTTGTTCAATTCCTTTTACTTCAGTTATTGTTTTATTGCCTCCATCAGTCTCCGTTGTTCGTTCGTTCTTTTGACCGTCAGTACCTCGTTACTTATTTGCTTTGTTTGTTCATTTATTTCTTGGTATGAATCTATGATTCTTCTTTTTAAGGCGCGTCTTCCAGTTAAGTGGATGCCGCCAGAGTCGCTTTTCTATGCTGAATCTACAACTATGAGTGACGTGTAAGTTCAAGCCTTGATTTAATAAACCCGTCATAGCGGAGCTCCGGCGGCCCGAACCGCCAATCGGAGCCCCATACCCATATTGGGAAATAAAGGAAACCCATGAATTGATTTTCCCATGTTATCTTGGCCAGCGGTAGTTCTCGTGGGCGCGTACACACGATGACGACGACGGCGGTGGTGGAGTCGCGCAACATGGCGGCCATACTCCAAATAATAGGTTGACAGAGACATGCAGCCTTAATTTACCGTTTACTTTTTTGATATACGACATCATGTTATGATCAATTAAAGTTGACCGCTGACCAAGTGCTGGTTTTCGATTGGATCGCGGGTTCATGTCAGGTTTACTTGTTGAAAAAGAGCCGGGTTTTTCGGAAGCCTGTTAACTCTAATCCAGGTTTAAAAGTAAACCCTATTATAACTGTTTCGTCTCTGCAAATGTTTTTTTTTTTGTGTGTATCGGTTTTGTGATTATTAAACTCAAAATAGAAAGCTAAACAAAAGCCCACCGCAAAGTTACAAAACTTAAATCAAAATTAATTCAACCTTATCCTAAGTTAGCCTAATCGGGCTATAGGAGCTCCGCTTTTAGGGTGACCTAAATCTATATATTAATGCGTCTATACCGAATGTTTGAAGATGTTTTCGTCACTGTCTGTGTTATAAGACTAAAGTATTATTTAATTGTATAGATATTTCCATAGATCTGTAATACTCTTTGTTTGCGTGAGATACATCCATGAAAAAGAAGCATATTGTTAGCTACATATGTAATTTAATGAACTCTCAAAAGAGCAGCTGTAATATCGATGAGTAATGATGCAGAATGCTACATTATATTGAAAAGTGGGGACAGTTAAACTAAAATCACAATATTTGTCTTTTACAGATGGTCTTACGGTATAGTAATGTGGGAGGTGTTTACCATTGGTATGTAAAATATTTTTCAGAGGGCCTATAAGCGCAACTTTGGTCTTCACATCCTTCCGTTTATTCAGTTTAAATTGTCAGGGAATGTTTAAAAACACCATAGCTTAATATAGTGTATATAGAGTATATTATAGAGTATATTATAGAGTATATTATAGAGTATATTATAGAGTATATTATAGAGCATATTATAGAGTATATTAATTAGGAAAAGAATAACCTTATAGTAAATTCTTGACAAAATATATGAATTACTGAAAAATACATTTCGATTGTGTCCAATGAAAATGCAACGCATTAAGCTAAGACAAAGTGAAAACACAAATAGACTGCTGTAATGTACGTAAAGTTACAGGTAAAATGCCCTGCAGTGTAATTTGTGAATAATCTTATCTCACTTAGTCGCGCTGCGCCCAAATGTATTTCAATTTTTTTTTCGCGCGCTGTGCCACAACCAACATGGCATCTAATAGTAAAAGTGTTTCTCACCAAAACTCTCTAAGCAGGCCTATACAGCAAAATTTGTGACGTAAGAGAGTAACAGTGTACTATTACCGAGCAATGCTGACTGGAGGACGTCATTATTTTTATGTTAGATATTCTCTTGATCAACTCATGGTAATTTCCCTGTTGATTATCAATGGACCGCATTTCATTTTGTTTTCCGGCTCACATCTCAGACATTGATATTCTTGGGAAACAAATTTAACTGTTTCCCTAGAGATGACTCATTAATTGTACAATATTGCCAAGTATGTTTCATTGTTTTAAGGTGAATCACCGTATCCTAGCGTACCTTCTCGACAAGTGGCTGACTTGTTGCAGACTGGATACCGCATGTCTAGACCAAGACATATCTCTGCTGAATTGTGAGTGGTTTCTATTGCGTATCTCACTCACTAAAGTAAAACTTTGTCATTGAAAAAAATTATTTCAAACTTTATAAACTTATGCAGGTACGCCATCATGACCGAGTGCTGGGAAGAGCAGCCTAAAAAGCGACCTACGTTCCGGTGGCTTTGCTCTGCGTTCAGAAGACTACTGGATGACCACAAGGTCTGTAAAGTGCTTTAACATATGCCAGTATAGCACACACATGAGAAAAGGGTACTCAATGTTTCATTTAGCCGTCGCAATTTGTGTGGCGTATTTAAAGTGTCTACAAACCTCTCCTTTGAGAGAGTAAGGCGCGGGGGATAAATAAAAAGCATATCTACCAAGACAAAGTCGAGTTAGATATTCGCGGCCAAATGTGACTGTGACGTATTATCGTGTTATAATTTTCACTTGAAAAACTCATTAATAATTCATGAGCCTCACAGCCTATCAAAACACCGCCGTGAAGCGTGACGTGCAAGAGCTTTATATCCTGATAAAACACTCCTCGTTAGTATAGCGATGTTTCTCGTTACGTCACCTTTTGTCGTTAATGTGCCAACCAGAGGTTTATTGGCTGTTGAAACAATGCATTCTAATGTTCAGTGGCTGGCAAATTTTAATATAAAAAGAAATATGACGTCAATGTTTGTAAACAAGAAACATCGCTATTCTTTATACAAAGAATACTGATAAGGCATAGCTTGTTTTTCTTGTATGCTAGTATCTTCCCCTCACAATTTCAACGCTTTTTGTGAAATGTTTTTGAAGCCGTTCAAAAAAACTCGCAGCACGTGTTTTATCGGGTCTAAAACCACTCGGCCGCGCCTCGTGGTTTTAAACCCGATAAAATACTCCTGCACGTTTTTTAAACATTACATGTATAATTCTACTGGGCTACAAAATCCCTGACATCACACTATAGTGTGTACGTTGGGTGTTTAAAGGCCCCAGTTGCTTATCAATTTACACATCAGTTTTAGGTGGTAAATAAGTAAGGAGCTTTGGTCTGAATCAGAACAAAAATTAGGCTTCTCTATCCGAAACAGTTTCAAATACCTGGCGAGTAAAGAATTTATGGCACAAAGTGAAGCATTAGCAGACAGAGAAGAATTATAAAATTGTATTGTCGCTAGCATTACTCCCTTGATATAATCATTCAACTGATTAGCAGAGACACAAGAACGTGGAAGATCTAATATCTTTATTTATCTATTCTTTAATTTGCAGACATATGTGAATTTGGAAGTTTATGATGACAAAGACTATGTTAATTTTGACGTGGTGACGTAGAACGAAGTGACGGAGGATCCTGAAAGATATTCACAGGACGCTTTCATACCATTTGACCGAAATATAGTGTTAACCAGTTTCATTTTATTACAAACTGGTTTAAATAGAAAATGACAAATTGATTGCTTAATAGTTGGGTAACGTATGTCGGTTTTTTTTTACTAGGTTGTTTGCTTTTTAATGCATGGACGGAAATCCTCTGCTAATTCCTGAGCACAAGGCTCTACATTGTGCGTAATGAATTTTGCCTAAAAACGGCACCCTGTCTGAGTGTGGATAACGCTATCAACGGGTAGATCACTATCTAGTGCGGAGAGATGTGGACAACAAAAACAGACTTTGCTACCTCAGCGCTGAAAAATTGATTAATCCAGTGCAGAGCATAATCCAAACTTGACCAACCAGCTGTCTTAAGTGCTGTAAAAGTTAGAAAATCCCGGAGACTCCTTGCATGGATAATTTAAGAAAATTTACCTGATTATGATAATTTATGATAATTTACCTGATTATGATGCCATACTTAGTACATAGCAAAACGTAGAAGAGAAGACGTCGCTCGCGCGAGTGTCACACAAAGTACATTTGGCAACTGTAACATGCTCATTCATGCTGGATAAATTGCTTTTATTAATCATAAAAACATTTTAGGAGGCGGTAGGATAATGTTATTCAAACCATTTATAGAAAAACGGTAGTGGCCACAAAAATCAATTTGCGTGACTCAATAACACTAAAGAATATCGCGGTTTTAAGGTTGCATTCCTGAACGAAGTATTGTAGTTTAAAATGTGCCATTGTTTGGGGAAACGTATAGCGGTGGGTAGAGCAAAATCTTTGTATGGCGTGACTTTGATATGTAGGGGCAAGCAGCCAGCAGCTATTGTTTTAAAACAAAAGCTGTCTCAAAGATTTGCATGTGACTGATTACGTCAGATAATGAAGGAGAACAAGCAAGGGTACCCTGTGTTTCACTGGTTGAAAAGACAAAAGGTGTATTTCAACCTCGATAAATAAAGTATTTGTTGTTGTTGGTATTGTTGTTGTTGTTGTCGTTGTCGTTAAAAGACAAAAAGACGTTTAATTTTGCAGTTTTCACAGTATTTTTATGCAGAGGGCACAGCGGTCGGAAAAACTGGTTGGAGTTTTGAGCAGTATTGTTGCGTAGCCCAAACGAGACCAAACGATGATAACACAACGGTTTTAAAAAAGCTCATAAGAGTCCGCCATTGCTAGCCGTAGTACAACAACAACTGCATCCGGGAAACATCTCATTATACTGCGCAAGCCCCAAGGGGCTATGACATCATAACATAGTTAAATCTCCCTTCTTGGACAAACAAAACAAAGTGAAAGGACACTAGTGTAGGAAATAGACGGAACGACGAGTGATTAACGAAACAAATCTAACAGTGTTCACTGTTCATAACTGTTCGAAAAGCCTACACACTGGATTCCTAGGTGGTGAAGTTTCTGAGTTAACAAACAAAACAAAGTGAAAGAACAGTAGTGTAGGCAATAGACGGAAAGACAACTGATTAACTAAACAGATCTAACAGTGTTCACTGTTCACAACTATTTAAAAAGCCTATACACTGGATTCATAGGTGGAGAAGTCCCTGAGGTAAGCAGATCTCCTAACAATCCTACCACTTCTAGTAGAAACAGGGGGAAGAACCCCTGGTAAAGCTGGCTGTAAATCTGGCTACAAAACAAGTAACTGCAACGCTGAAGGTTCAGGGGGCACCTGGAGTGTCTCCTCGTTAGGTTTCCTAGCGGGGGGTAAAATTTGAGCATAGACCTCCCATTCCACTATGCCTTCGTCGGGCATCGCGTAAAAGTTCTCAGATGATGTGACCGGTTTTGGCGGTAGACTCTGTCATCCTCTGTGCAGAGCGTGGAACTTTCTGACTACTCACTTGCGCTTTAATCTTGAATGACCTGGTAACGGTTGGACCCGCACCACATTGCCATCTTTTAACGGTTGCAGCTCTTTAGCACCTTTGTTGAAAGAGAGCACTTGCTTGTTTTGCCTTTGTGGCAAATTTCGGTATACATCGGGAATGACTTTTGGCTGAAGCAGGTGGCTAGCCATGGGTAGTGAGGTACGGGTTCTACGCGAGA
>JAHPZR010055292.1:15000-20000 GCA_019787425.1 Platygyra sinensis | reverse complement strand
GTCACCCATTTGTAGCCGTTAATTTTCTCTCTCAAGTTGCTGGGTAAGGGAGAAGAGCGCGATGAAGAGGAAAGAGGATTGTGCAATATTCAAAAACTGAAGCGGATCCAAAGAAACATCTTTGCGATCCATACTGTTTGACAGGCCGTGAAAAGAATGATTTTACATCTCAACAAGGGGACTTCAAGTATTTTCCCGTCTTACCTGAAGAATTCGGTGAAGCGATTTGAAGATTCAATCGGTTTGTAAGGATGAAAAAGAACGTTTTCTCGTTCGTAAAAATTGTAAGTAATAAAACTTTCAAAGAAACTCCAAAAATATGTGTAATGCCTGTAAACTAGCTGGTACGTGGATTGTCGCTGGCTATGACACTGGGTCGACTAGTGCTGTGGGGATCATTGTTTAGCTAAGCATATCTTATTTTATTGTATGTTACGTTATCTGTCATCTTATGAAATTTGTGTGCTCACCCTAAATCGGGAGAACTTTAAAATAATTTCGCCGATAAATACTCGAAAATTGATTGTGTCACGATACGATAGTGATTTACTAACCGAGTTTTCCTCAAACACGAATCCATTGTTGTGTTTTTAATTCCTCCGGCGTAGTGTGGACGGAAAACATTAGATGTGTTTTCAAAGTGAAGATTTCGTTTTCAAATCCCTTCATCCAGTTTCAGGTTAGAAATCAGATTGTTTTCCTTATAAACTTCTAGTTTCGTGATTGAGGGCAGAGTTGTCGAAGGTGCGATAACTATCGGTAGGTCTTGTTTATCCAGGTGTGTAAATAGGTCATAAGTCAGGTCAACCTGGAATAGTCTCGTGGTTAACCTGCAGCCTATCTTTCTGGTTGCTTAATATCTCTTAAACTCGGGTTTCAAGTGGGAAGATCTTTCGACATCTCCTATTCTTACCTAAGATTAGAATAAACGATTTGAAGTTTACATTAGTTAACTCAGCAGCAGAAAGATAGAAGAAATTTTTCAGTTGGTTTTTAATGTAAAGAAGACCTTTGATTTAATTTTCTGATCAAGTGGGCTCTTCTTACAATAGAGTTTGACACAAACAAAACAGTCGGCAATATTTCCAGTTATGAAATAATGGCTATGATGTAAGAATATCTATGCCTTAAATAATTTAACAGTTGAATGCTTTTAGAAACTGTCTGCAGTTTAAGTTCACTCATTCTGTTGAGTCTCGATCGGTGACACCGCTTGCTCTAGAGAAAATACGAAGGTAGGTGAACTATTATTATATCCTTATATATCAACGTTGGCTATATACGAAACTTTTATGAAGAAAATGGTTTAGCAATTGAGAGTGGCTTTCTAGGGAATTCCTCTGAAGTTTAAAGAGTTGGGTATATTGAAGAGTTAAACCTAAATTTTATAAGTTTATCGTTTGTAGTCTTCTCCATTCTTAACCATCGTTGTTCCTTTGTGGTATATTATTATCTTTTT
Source organism: Platygyra sinensis (assembly GCA_019787425.1). NCBI lineage: Eukaryota > Metazoa > Cnidaria > Anthozoa > Scleractinia > Merulinidae > Platygyra > Platygyra sinensis. Next base: position 18,541 of record JAHPZR010055292.1, on the reverse strand, counting down.
GGTAATTTCTATCTTATTTCACTACTATTTTAAGGTTTCCTTCAATTTAAAGGCAATTTTGTACCTGTCCAAAGCAACTCAAAATACCGTGACTGGACTCCGTTAAAATATGTTTTAAATCAAATTTTTGGCTAGTTTAAGTATCCAGCGGTCAACATCGCGGACTGATAAATATATGTGAGTCTGTCGCCTTATCGACTTTCATTTTGTTACTGTAATTTCCTGAAGAAGGTGAGTTAAACCGGAGGAAAGGTTTAGACTCGAGCTTCGCCCAAATCCAAGGGAAAATATGACGGGCATGATTGGCGAAAGCGCTCAAATTACTTCTCTGGGTAAATGCACCTAAATATTTTTTGCTGGATATCAAAATGATATGTGTTACCTCCATTGATTATGTATGAGCTTTGTAGATGAATTTGAATCTGAGTGCAGAATAGTCAATTGATTTTGTGTGCCCCGGTAACTATTAACATGTGTTATTTTATTCTCTAAGCGTTTGAACCGTCGAAGCGTTTCCATAAAATGCTACGCAAACCTATCATTTGGCTTGTCCTTTTCGTAGTGTGTTTTCAGGTTTGTCACTTACACTACGTTCTACGTAATTTATAGGCCTATAACCCTATTTCAGTGCAAGAAATATGATTTTTAATAGTAATATGTCCTAGCAGGAGCCATCATCGGGAACGGAGACCGTAAGCGCGACATTTCTAGTATTAAGGCTGTCCTTATGATATGGGAGAATTTATCTATTTTTAGAACAAATTGCGCCATCCCGCATGGAACATGCGCGTACATGGTGCGAAGATTTTTGCGGATGTAGCGCGGGGAAGTGGCGTCCAACATTCCCGTAATGTTTGATGTTTTTGGCCAAGTCAATACGTTCATGTCTTTTGGAATTTTACTTCCTCATTTTCGTCGTAAGCTGCTGCAGTTTGAGTGAAGTAAGACAGTGTGGAATTTAGTCATATGTCGCTTTATGATATCACTGGCCAAGTTGTGTTTCGCTGCTTCTTTTACAAGAGTTTCTAAGTTTCACATATGTTGAAGATTAACCGCTTTTCCAAAACACAGCAAAAAAAAAACTAGTTAGAAATATATTGAAAGAGCAGCGTTTCAGGACTTCATTGTTTCCCTTCTCTTGCCAGACGCTTGCAAGGATTTCGCCAGAGTCTATATTGACCGAAAAGTAAAAAAAAATAAAATAAATATATAATAATAATAATAATAATTAAATAATTGCAAATTTGAGCTTCGCCTGAATTGTAAGCAACGCTTGATGTTTTATCAAGGCCCAATAAGAGACAATAGATGCTGCTCAGTTTTGTTTGTGTAAAAATCAAGTAAATTACCTGTTGTCGATGGATAAGAGCGCTCGCCTATGCGTGCTTTGTACAGTCAGTAAAACATGACAAATTGGTTTTTCCCACGTTCGTGTAAAAATGTTCATCGAACTGATATCAGTAATATCTCTAGTTTTTAAACATGTTTAAGGTTGATAAAAGTTTGAGAACATATTAAAAATGTGAATATAGCAGAATAATCAACAAAATTACGATGACGCCTTCTTTAATCAACTCGAATAACGATTTCTGTTGGTTGAGTTATCAAAACTGCTTGCCTGCTTTATTTTTGCAGTGTAAAATTTATACATGAGGTTAACATAAGTAGCCTTTTGGTGTTGGTAAAAATTGTTGCAGCGTCTCTGCATAAATGAAAACGAAAGAAATATTTGTCAAGATTTTTTGACAATTAAAAACATTTACTCGGATTTGAAAGTGCAGGCGCTGCACTTTGCAAATGAGCTTCCTGATGTACGCGTCACACTTTCGTTTTTTTTAAAATAAAAAAAAAAAAAACGTTTGCAAACCCGCCAAACAAACAGAAACAATAAGGAACTATCAAAAACCGGGTTTGATTATGATTAAGCATTGTTTGGGAAACTCACAAATTAACTCGATATCAGAGTAGAAATTTTTCTTACATAACTTTTCTTCACAGAGCAAACGCGAAAGCTTACTCGTACAACCAGCGCGAGCAGATATTATTCATTCACAGCGCGAAATCGAATTCATATTTTCGGCCTTGGAAAACTCACCTTTTCCTTGAGCTCAGAGCATAAAACTACATATTAAGAGTCCTGGTTCTTACTCCCTGCCGTATTCTCTGCTATAGCTGTGAAAAATCTGTTAGAGAATCTCACAACTCTCACCATTTAATTTAATCACGCAACGTGACAACATCCACGCGAGAACCCCCGACATGTGCGTGGATCTGCGCGGATATATGACGTCAGGATGGCGCAATTTGCTCTAAAAATAGAAAAATTGTGCCATATCATGGGTGCGCGCGGATCTCAAGACTTGCGGTCTCCGTCCCCGATTATAGCAGTTACTTCTCGACTCAGAATTGATTTGTTCAAATCTCCAGGTAATAACATCTGAAGAAGAGAAGTCCCCTAGCGATGGAGCCATAGCTGCAGATGGCAAGGATCCTGCTTTGACAGAGGTCTTCACGGGAACAAACACTGGAGACAGTTTCACGAGGCGCGACACAGCTGCAGACCAAGACGCCAGTCCTGATCGAAAAAAGAACGCAAATGAAAGAAGGAAAGGCAAAAAGGCAGCAAAGGGTTCTTTCGGAGGGTTTACGTTCGGTTGATTAAAATAATAGTTATCGTAGTCCTCGTCTGTTTCAAATGCTTGGCAAAGCCAACTCAGTTAACATAGCAACATATCTTACCCCATGTTATTCTGGGCAGCAAATATATAATGTGTTAAAAATACAGGTTGTTATCATTTGATGCATCTTTCTTCCTTCCTTTTCAATTACCGAGACCCTAGTAGGTGACCTGCAAATAGATGCCCACAAATTAAGGTTTGCTAATGCGTGATACCGCCTAAATGTGTTTTGCAGCAAAAATTATAAAATATTTAAGACAGTACGCGCATTCTCATTGGTCAATAGGCGTGTTTAGATGAGAGTATGCAAACACGGTTGTCGCGTCACCCTTTCTGTGTTTCCCCGGCACAATTTGAAACCATTTCAAAGCCGGTAGTTCAACTCTCAAGTACAAATATTAAGGAATTCAAATGAAGAAAATTTTTCCAAGTTTTAATTTGGGGATTGACCATCTCTTTCCCTCTGACTCATGGAAAGAAAGCAAAAGAAAGAAGAACAACAGCGCTTTGCATGCCTCGATGTTGGTGAGCTAAGACGACCTTGCCGAGGGAGCTCAAGCGAAGACAACAAAATATTATGCAACAAAATACACAGTAAACGTTTTTCAAAATAATTTTTGCATTTAAGTACTACAATAAAATTCTCAAAGTCAGAGGCTGTTTTTTTTAAAAAGATGTGCAATAAAATCAAACGCCAACTATATGCTACAGTCTGCGAAGTGAAATCTGTTCAAATCAAATTTTACACGGCCGATCGGTTGCCGTGTTTTGGCTGTCAAATGTTAAAAAAATGACCATTAAAACTTGGAAGAATGTACCAGACAGCTCACCAGACTGATGGATTTAATGCCCTTCGACTCAAC
>JAHPZR010055292.1:0-12500 GCA_019787425.1 Platygyra sinensis | reverse complement strand
TTCGCGACGCCCTGTGTTCCTGAGATCCACACTTGAACGCATTGTGTGACATTTATTGAAAATTAGGAAAGAAACACAAACACCCAACCAATCTAAAAGTTTTCAATAAGGGGTGGACCATTTGATTTTTGATGGGAGGGGGGGGGGGGGGGGTTTGCAGGATTTTAAGGCTGCTAGATATTCTTTTTTATTCTTCCAGCCCTGCAGGATTTTTTTTTAATCTCCATGTCCTTGCACGATCTTTTTTTAATGGAAATTAAAAACACAAATTTTGAAGTACGCTAATGTACTCGACCGTCACCAGCCACTCACCCTACTTAAAACTACCTTTACACGCAATGCCCTTTGAAGTTGACATCTTTCTTTCAAAGCAATAAAGAGTTTCATCTTTATTCAGTGTACAAAGAAATGCATCTCCACTAACCTGCGGCTAGTTGATATCCCTGTCAGGTTAGTGCATGTTATGCATCACTTGCCCATTGGATCACTTGCCCACTGGGCAAGTGAACTTTTTATTCTTTCTAATTACGTAATGCTACTGAGAAGAGCCTTCAGACTTGCGTGAAATGGTTACATCTTGTCCAAAGGGCGAGCTGGAAAATCCATCTTATTTGCACCCTGTTTATTGCTTTCAAAGCAAGAGAGGGGGACTTCAAAGAAGGAGACATTGAACAGTAATCTGACTTCTCAAAATACGCATTTAGTATTTGGAGTTATCTAGAGTTTCAAAAAACATAGACCCTTTGCATAAATGGCGCCTAAATTTGAATAACAATACTTGGTACATCCTTAGCCTCGCGTTCATGTTTGAAGACAAAGGAAATTTCACATGAATGTGAGGCTATGGATGTACCAAGTATTGTTATTCAAATTTAGACGCCATTTATGCAAAGGGTCTATGAGGGTTCAAGAAATGGGGACCTCACTGTAGATTTTACCATTTAAGACGATGTTTTGAGTGAACGTAGAAGCAGCTGGAGGGGGTATAATGCTCAATAATTTCTTATTGATGGATAAAAATAGACAGTTTCTGTCAGCTTGTGCTGTATTAAAGACATTGTTAAATAAACATTTTTGTTACCACCCCTGGGGCTCGTTTCTCGAACGTCCCGGTAACTTAACGGGCCCGAAATCAATTTTTAAAATCAAAGCCTCAAGAAGAGTAGGGTGTGTTTTGACCTCTAATGAAGTCCATTTTGTTTCTTTAGTTCATAACGTTACTGTATAATTTTCAAACCTTTTGAAACTCCCATCTGGAATGGAAAACAAAACATCTTAACGGACCCGGTAATTACCGGGAGCTTCGAGAAACAGACCCCTGGTTACTACACCTCAGTTGTCAATAGGTGAAAAAAAGAGCTTGGTAGTTGACCCCTTTGAATCGTCTTTTATATAGGTACATGATCTATAAAATTACAATATTTCAATACCTAAATAAGTAAAACAATCACGTTTTCATTTATGTGCTACAGACTGTTTACTATTCTTTTCTTGGCTTGAACATGGGCGATGAACACAAAAGTATGTTTTATAGAACTATGCAAAAACAGGGATTACCCAGAGGAAAAAAATTAAAAGCGTTTTGATTTATTGAATCGTCTTTTGTACTCGTACACATATCCAGAGCATCAGTTTCACATGTTTGTATGACTTGTATATTTTGAACCCTGCACCAATTCAATGTGGTCTGCTTTTACTTTTGTTTGTTCCATTTTCTTCTCTGTGAAGTAAATCTTATTTTCTTACAAAAAATACCTGCACGTGACAACTGTTACGGTGGGAATGCATGACTATCTTTGAATCATAATATCCTTCTTGATCAGAGGGTTCACTTTAATAGGAAATGTACTTGGTAGATCACGCGTCACGCGCTTTCAAAATACCAAATCACAGATCAAAAAGTGTGACGCCCAGCCCTGTATCATGTGACTCACATCTACTTTTGGGACTGTCACGTATCACGCAAAAATCCTTTGCCACGCCCTGGTTACGGCTGCCCGTTATTTTTTTCCTTCTTAAGAATTCTGCATTATATATTTTTTTTTAACCAGAAGCACATGCTCGATATTTTTTTGGGGATTTGCACAACCCCCCATCAAAAATCAAATGGTCCACCCCTAAACTCACCTCCAAATTAGAAAAAAAAATAAACAAAAAACGGCTGCTAGGTGCAGAAGTTTCGCTCGTATTTTTGCTGGAAACTACAACTCAATTATTGTCAATTATCTCAGAGACAAAGAACTTTAGGAGAAAGATCTATTCATCAAGTAACTGAAGTCTGAAAATAAGTCTTACTTGATAAGTTCTATTTCAGTCGTGTGAAATGTTTACTTATTTAAATCTCAGAAAAATCATTGAAATTGCTTTCAAACAACGCATTGCCATCAGAACCGGCAAAATAAAACATATTGTTTCCATATGCTATTGGAACGAAGCTCAATAAAGTAATACCACTAAGATCAATGGGGCTAGCGCTCAAATTACAGTCTGCCGCAAGTGGGTCCTAAGATTCAGTTATATTTGAAAACTTGTACGGCAAACATCATCCCTCAATGTGGTACCTTCAACAGTTTTTTTAATCTTTGCACTGCTTTTTCGAGTGTAGGGGTAAAAGAGATGATTAAAGACAATTTAAGAGCCATCACTTCCTATCAGTTTTAAAGCCTGCAGTTTGCTAAAGAAAGATAATGTAACTAACGAACGGGCATTTTTCAATGCATGATAGTTAGTCCGTCGTAAAAAATTGTTAGGAAGCAGATAAAGTTTTTATCGTATGAAATATTGTTCAGATATTATTCATCATTCTGATACTTACTGACTTTTCCACAACTTTAAATGAATGCGAAAACAATGGATCACAAGTCAAACTCTGAAACATGTTGTTATCAGCACCATAATGTTCAAAGCTAAAATCAATTGTTCCACCGCTGCGCGCTCTGTACTAAGATGATGTGAAAACTACAACAGTCAAGGCCTTGTCGTTTTTCAACAAGTGAAACACAGGAGGTCCATGTTTGTTCTCCTTCGTAAACTGAAGTGATTAGTAACACAGGCTACGTAAATCTTCATTCTTTGAGATAGCTTTGTTTTGTAAAGATACCTGCTGGCTGTTTTCTTGTTCAGATCAATGCGACACTGTCCAAATGAATTCTTGCTCAGTCCACTGCCATACGTTTTCTCAAAAATGGCTTACGCTGGACACGGAGAGAAAGTGTAGCGATTGGTGTCTCGAAAAGCAGAAAATAAATGTGGCTGAACAAGGCCAGCATATATAAACATATATAAACCACACGGCCAGCACTATGCTTTAAAAGCGCAGTGTATCGGATCTGACCTACGGTTCGAAAAATTCATAAATCAGAAACTTCATTTTGTTTCTCATTTAAGCTTAGAGCTCATCGAGGCTACGTGTTTTTGAAGTTGACCGCTGATCAAGTGTTAGTTATCAGTTGAATTCAGGGCCCATGTCACGTTAATTTGTTGTAAATAGTTGTTTTGAAGCCGGTTAAAGTTAAACCACGATAAAAAGTTATCCAAAGAATAAATTTCTTCTGTATACAAATGTTTTTTAACCGCTTTTGTTTTGTGTAGTTTGAGATTATTCAAACTCAAAACAGAAAGCCAAACAAGACACAGAAAACCCCACCGCAAAGTTATAAAACTCAAATCGAAATTCTCACTTGTATTGGCTAAATATAGACATTTTTTCCATGCATGGATGTGGTTCTGTTCCTGTAGTTAGGGTGCTCCACTTGGCCCGCCGGACCTCCGCCATTATTCATTCACGCAAACTGACTCTTCAGTTTTAATCGTGACATCGTTCTTTGCTAAATTATTTTTTATTTATTTATTTATTTATTTATGCATATTCATTACATCTCACTATATAGTTCGCGCAGACTAGGTCAACCGTGGAATCCAGACACTGTGTTCGTGTTTTGATTACAAGCTTATCTTTCAGAGAATCCAGCTACGAGTCGATTTATCAAGAAGCATAGTTCGATTGTTGATTACTATTTATTGGTAAGTATATATTTTTATACCATGTAATAGCATACATGCTTTCTGGGAGACAATGTCAGTTGAACGAGTTACACTTGCGGTTTCCGGTTTGCTTCAGTGCAAATCGCTTTCAGTTACCGGTTGTAATCTTTGTCAGAACTTGCCAACAGTCTGCTGATGTTCGTTTTGTTATCTAAATGACCATTGTTTGGCGACTAGTAGCTGAAATAATGCCGAGCAATGATAGAAATGATGGTCCACAATACGGTTCGTGTCCTGAGAGTGATGCGGAAGTTATAGCACACTAAGTCAATTTCAGCTTTGGAGAGCGTTTGCGTCTCTCAAGTAAATGCCTGCCATATATAAAAACAGTTGTGCGATTTCATAAACAGGGCTGAGTTCCTAAAATACATCGGGGACAAAAGAAATATTTGCCCAAGTCAGAACGAACTTTCATATATATAGCAATGGCGTTCACTTGAGGCTAATTTGTTTCATTTTCGTTTGCAAATATATGTGTTCTTGGTGATGTTGATAGAGCAGAGTGAGGGCTGGAATGATATTTTAGTTCAGCTTAAATTTCAGCGGTAGTTCTTCATCTATCACTCAGCTACCACATTCAGCGATGACTTTTTAGTTTTGTTTAGGCAACGATGTTTTAATTACCTCACTAAATTTACCTCGGAGGAAATAACTTGAACTACAGTATATTAACTACTAACAAAATACAAAGATAAATCAACTACATATCAAATTTCAAGGTGGACAAGTTAAAGGATCGGCATTAGAACCGTAGGGGTTTTCATTTGTTGAGCAAGATCAGGTGAATTGGTTGAAGACAAATCTTTTTCGGTCCCTATTCTACATCCAGACAATGGTGGTTTAAGGCTTCGTTCATGCTTTGTTCGCTTTATTCCGTGAATTAACTGAAGCGAAACTACTTATGATATACATGTGTCATTTTGAAGAATCACACCGAGGGAGTCCATGCGAGATTTGGAGTTCAAAATACTGCGATGTGTCGTGTGTGCGTGGTTATAGCTGCCCCGCGGCACTGGGCAGACTCCTGTTTCTGTCCTGATATCTCGATTTCAGGTTAGCTCCACTGCGTAGAAAGTCTGCGAATGGTGAATTCATGATGAGATTTGAACCTGCAACCTCTTGCGTTGACCGTTCGTTGAGTGCATTCGTTGATGCAAAGGTGCAAAGATAAACTATTCGCACTAGCCCCTTGCAGAGCGAGTATACAATCCGTCTCCCAAAGCTATTCATATCACTTTCACGTAGCTAGCGTGATGGAGTCACCTTATCCTTTGCGCGCTCAAATAATTTACCGCTGTGGTGGCTGAAGTTGCTCAAGCTCCGGCTTTACACTGAAGGCCTTGAGGTAGCCCAGGCTGCAGTTCATCACCAACAGTTGCGTGTTTTTCCTTGCTTTGTTTAGGTCTGACTTTTTTTCTCCATTTGTTACTGTTCATTTCGCCAGTTCGTATGTTTTAGGGACGAAGCCAGCGTTTTTGCATAGAGGGGTCGTACACTAGTATCATTGATCGAATTAAAATGACAACCGAGCACCCTTTGCAAGGGGGTCAGAGGACGTGCTTTCCCGGAAAATTAAGATATTTCAGGTTCTCTAAAAAAGCGTTTTTGAATTTTGAGAGCAAATTTCCAATAATCTCAGCGGCGCGAAACGTAACTATAGCATTTCTACGAGGGGATTGCAAATCCGGCTTCCTAGAGAGACGGATAGAATTAAAAATGACAAGTTAATAGTTGTTGAATGCATTACATTCTTCACGATTTATTGTACTGTTGCGATTTATCGTTCACTCAGCTAAAATATCAGCAAGGAGGAGGCGTCTTGGATGCTTTGTGTAAAATGTCGATTTTCAAAGCAATCACGACGCACGCACATTTGAAAACGAGGCCAAGAAAGGCGCTGAATCCTGCATTGCAGGCTCGTATTTTCATGAGGTACAACATACAATTGCAAACTTCAAAAACAGCTGAACGACAAACTTCAAAAGCTACAAAATCGAGCTGCCAGAGGAATTACTAACTCAAGTTGTGATGCCAACTCAGCTAGCTATCTTCTCAACTCGCTTATATGAGAAACCTTATCAGTTAGAAGGGCGAAACAAAAGACATTTAATGTACAAATGAGTTAATAAGCTTGCCCAGTTCATTTTTAACTCGTGAAGCGCATGCGCGAAACGAGTTATCGTGAGTTGTGGGCAAATGTGCCGCTCGATGGGCTGTAAACTTTATGCAAATGAGGTACGCTCGCGGCTTAGTTTTAAATTGCTGTCTGTCTTTAATTAAAATAAGCTGTTTTAAAGGTCTAAATTAAAAGTCATATTAAAGTTAAAGAAGACTCGGCTACCGAAATCGTAAAATCGATGAGCAGCACAAGTTCTCAGTAGATGCTGAATTCGTATGGATTTTACAGAGGAAGTCGTTGAAGTACGGTTTTATGGTATGGTAAATGCGCTTATAATATACTCAACAAAATTTCAGGTATTTGATTGGTCAATAACGAGTGTATAAATAGATTATAGAGTGCAAATGGAGGTTATAGAGTGCAATACGGAAGTTGCTATGGAAACTATAGGGGGAGCGCGAAATTTCACTGAAGCAAAAAACAAAATGGCTGAAAGCCGGTATACTTCGTCCAACGAAACTAAGGGCAAAAAACAAGAGCACTACTAAATTAACACAAACGTGGTTGAATGTCTTGGAAAACTGGGGAAATGAAAGAAAATTCAATCATAAACTGGAGGAGTATGAGCACGAAGATCTCGATGAAAAGTTACAAATGCTGAGTACTTACTATGATGGATTAGAGTACGAACCGGAGAGTTTGAAGTCCATGCTGGCAGCCTTTTACCGGCGTTTAAAAGAACGTGACTACATGTACTCAATTACACGGGACCGGGAGTTTTATCAGTCCAAGTTAGTGCTCGAGGGAAAAGTAAAACATCTTCACCAGCAAGGAAAAGGGAAGAGGCCGAACGCGGCAAGTGCACTGCCAAGCAAAGAAGAAGAAATACTATGGACAGCAAGAACCCTCGGCTATTCCAGTCCAGGAGTTATTTCTCAGACGATGTAGTGGAAAGCAACTGAGGGCAGCAAACGTTTAGAGGCAGTCTATTATTCAGGTGATCGGCCACGCAAATGAAAAGTCGCCGAACGACTACAATGAAGGAAATGAAAGGGAGCATCGGCAGCTATCGCACATCACACATCAGCAGAACTCCACAGACAACAACATCAAACAGTTTCCTTTGTCTCGAAATATTGTTGTTTAAATATGTCTTTTCGCTTTTATTTTCCAGTATTTTCTCTAATGTTAACTATCCGCGCTATAGTAAATGAATTGAAATTTTGTTGTTTTCAGTGTCGTTTTGTCCTCCAAAGTCAGCATAATTATTAATTCCTTGAAATCTGATCTTAAACATGGTTGTGATTACTGGGCATATGGTTTATTACTCTCCTTACGCTGGCTCTGAAATATATCAAAAAAATTCCAGGGAATAAGGGGTAGGCTGTGAATCATTACGTCACACCCAGATTTTAAATTTGAATCCGAGCAAGTGGAACAAGTCGATTTCATTTTATCGAAGTAAAAGTCTACTTTTGGCAAGTCTAAGTGGAGGCGTTCATGCAGCATGTAAACATTAACTTTAAATAGCACCCTGGAACTGAGCTCTTTCCTGTGGATACTATAGGCAACTTGCTCATTCTATATTCTTCGTTATTGGCATACTACATTGGTTACGTGAGTTGGAAGTATTTTCCTCTCTGTTTGCTTAATTTTCTCTAACTTCCCGGTGACAAAGAAAAATAACCTTCGTTTCCTCGTCGCCTTGTTGCAACTTGGAATGAAAATATCGCCTAGACTTTGCATTTCACTGAATGTTTACATCGGATACTTCCATCAAAAATGTCTTGAACATGGCCTTGTACAATCCTTATAAGCACAAGATGACAAGTCCAGTTTGCAACAAAACTTAAAACTAGTTTCTGTTTATCTCATTTGATAAAGAGAGTATTATTACTGTTTTCATTAAGACAGTATTGCCTTGATTTTTCAATATTTCCAATGTTCACTTTTTAACCACATTTGCTGCCAACTATTTCTTGGTGAACCAGAAACAAAAATGAAAAATGTTTAAAACATGACATCGTCCACCCTTGTCAAATGTATAAGCATGATCGTTTCAATTGTAATGCCTTCTTATCCAACTATTACTTTTTTTTCTTTGGTACGTTATGAGTGAACACTGGACCACTGCTCGTACTTTAAACATGAAAATCAGCCACAATATTCCCTAAACCAAATAATATTAAACATAATCCAAAAAATATTTCAATTCGTTTGTTCACTTCACGAGTTTGCTCACAGAGCATTTTGATTGTAACATGTCACTCCGAGAACTTCGTGCTTTGATCTTCACGACACAAGACAAAAATTGCATTTGGCGAGACCAAGAACTGACTACCTGAAGAGTAGCTTCAGTTACCTCCGAGCTTCTCTATGGAATGATCTTCCCAAGGAGCTTCGTACTAAAATATCTCTCTCTTCAATAGAAACATTAAGAGCAGGTTATCTGCATAGGAATGCATCAAATATGTAAAAAAAAAAAAAAACGGCCGGTACTACCGGTACTATTTGAAATAGAGAATTTTGAATTTTGCATGTGATGTATTTCTTTTTTCTGTTATGTACTGATATTTTCTCCGTGTAATAAATACAGTTTTCATTCAGAGAATCGTATGATCTGTCCAGTTTATGCACCCATATTAGCGCCCTATGAATCTATTCAGTTATTCGCTATGTTTTGCTGTCTGTTCAGAACGTCATTAATGTTGTAATTGACAACACCAACATGGTAACAACAATTTCCTCAGTTCATTCAAAAAAGAGCGCAAACGGGAAGGTGACGAACGTTGAACAGAATGATGTGGAAACAATGAAAAGTGAGCCAGCGAATCAGTGAGGTTTACTTTGCATTTCCGCGGTGTGAAGGAGTCCCATTTTGTGTACAGGCCGGTAATGGTCTTCGTTCGGTAAATAGGTGTTGAGAAAGTGGTGTGGCGTTTGATGAGAATGTGCAAGAAAGGGATGTGTACTGTTCTCTTTTAATTCAACGGTGAGGCTACAAGCTCTCCTTTAAATCCTGTTTTGTCCAATATCTTTATGTGCCATTTTGAAAAGAAATGGGTGGTTAACCACAACCCTTGCCCTTCTAGTTGGTTTCGATTATTTGACGATACCTTGACCTTGTTGGACAATAAAAACACAGCAACTCAGTTTCTGCGCTTCCTCAATAACTGTTACGCAAACATCAATTGGAAACTTCAACATCCCTCCTGGGGCAACCCCCGCCGGGCATTTGAAGTTTTTCAAGATTGGAAATTTTCTTTGGCAATGATATGTCGTAAAATGATTACGAAAATTCTGTGCGGAAATTTTGAATGAGAAAAATTGGCTTCAAGAAAGATGCTCCGGCACTTCCTCCACGCGAATACTTTTCATGTTTATATTTTTAATAAGTTATCATACGGTTTTTCTCTTTCAATTTGGAATTAATTTGCACTTCTGAGTTTTTTAAAAAGCTGAAATTGCAGTCGTGCAAATTATTAATTCCAAATTGAACGAGAAACCTTATCATTACCTATACTAATCGACGAGCGGATTTTTCCCTCGAAAATTTCCGCATAATTTGTTGTTTTTTCTGCATCTTGTCAGATGGCATGTATTTTGCTCTTGCACTGTCTTGCTCATTCCTCTTGGTGGCATCTGAAGCATGACGCTTATCCGGTGTAAGTGCAGTGGTCTCATGGTAGTGCGCTCGTTTCCATGTGACATCTTTGTCTCACCCCCCACCATCTTTCTACATTGGACAGCACTCCATTTCCAATTTGGAACCCTTAGTATATGTATGTATATAAATGTATAACGCCACTGCCGACTCATCCATTTAAGTACGTGAGGTATTAATGGTATGGTCCTTCCCTCTTCTCGGGCAGGAATGTAGATCGAACTCGAGATCGAGAGCGGCGGAAGTCTAGCCTATAGTTCTCCTTATTTCATAGCACCTTGACTCGTTTATTTTGATCAGATACTTTGCAGTTTACCTTCAATGGATGAGTGTTCGGTAAACAAACTGTCCTTTTTCTCTCGTAGTGATTTTTCTAGTTGATAGCCTCATTCACCCTTTTAACAACTAACTCGGGCCTGGACTTTTGGTGTTTACAGCAAGCGTCTAAAATTAAAATTATTTATCTTCTTGTGTCTTTTTTTAACTTTGAAATTTAAAATGTTCTCTCTTTCAGTTATGACTGATCAACATGCAGCATATCTGGACAGCATTTTCACCCATCTTGACGCTTACAGCTTTGGTGTCAGCAATTTAAAGGGAACTAGAAAATACAGACAAACGTGCTTGGCTTTGGCTTATTTAACAGCAGTCTGGGGAACGGGGGGTAAGTGTGATGGTAAATTTTTAGCATGATATCCTTTAATGTATGCCAGTCTGTTCAATTCCAATCACCTCCTGCAACAATAAGCCGCCTCAACCACTGTTCCACAAGCGCTTATCATAAACCGTCCGGTGAACGGTTACAAAAAACTAGAAACACGGCATTTAGGCTTAACTACATTGAAAAATAACACGATAGGCATTTTACTTTCTGTTTCTATTGGCTGATTAATTTTTTATTTTGTTATTCTTTTGGTAATTTTTTGTATTTTTCAGTGGCAAAGACTGACTACCACCCCACCAAGATATAAAGCATGTGATGTTGACTTAAAACAATCTGATCTCAAACCAAACTATTGGCTGTTAAGTGATCAAATAACAGTCAGTGAAGCTGACAGAATAGATGTCACTGTCAAGTACTTCATCACAAGTTGTTCTAACTTCCAGCCCAACAATGGAGGACATTACTGTGTGAATGTTTTTGACTTATACGTAAACCAGTCAAACCTGTTTATTGCTGACCCAGCTCTCTATCCTGACCCTCTCAGTAACTCAGTGGCGTATAAAAAAATAGCAGAAATTAATCAGACTACTGATCAAATAACTTCTGAAACAATAAGCGTCCTTGCTAAAGAAAAACGCGCTATTTTAGCCTTCCATAATTATGGAGCCTGTAGTACACTGTTCAGTCTGTAAAAGTCACTTACAACGTTTGCCCTGAGGAAACACTCAGAAGCAGTTTGGTGACACTACCAAGGACTGTAGCTCCAGCAAATGATTCAGAACCCACTCGAGTTGAAGGAAACTGTGACAAAGACACTTTTCAAGTATCTGGCAGTTTGTACGTTCACTGTGATAGTAATGGCGAGTGGAACACCACTGGACTTGAAGGAAGATGTATTTGTAAAGAAGATATGCAGAATAATGACTATGCGAAGGTATCTTTCAAACATTTCTGCTCAGTGCAAGATGTTTTCAGTATGTGAAATTAGCTGGAAACATAAATACGTTACATACATACATTTTAACGCGTCGTACAGTGTATGAAAGTTGAATAATAATTAATGATAGTGTGATTCCTTGCTGTCTACTGGATCTATTTTTCAGTGGCAAAGACTGACTACCACCCCTCCAAGATATAAAGCAAACATTTCTGCTCAGTGCAAGATGTTTTCAGTATGTGAAATTAGCTGGAAACATAAATACGTTACATACATACATTTTAACGCGTAGGTATTTATGCTGATCTATAGGAGGGTCGTATTTACAGGAAATAGATACAAGTATAGATCAATCTAAATAGAACTAAAGAAACTAAAATTGACAACAATGACTGGATATCACTGATAAACTAACTGTATTACAAATGATAAGTGACAACAGTTGTAACAAGACCCTACAGATACACTAAACTACCTCAATGTTATTATTGAATAGAAACTAAGAGGAAAATATATTAATTGAGCTTTACTTTAGAACATGTATAACAATAACAATTAAGGCGGTCTAAGAAACGTTCAGCATACAATGCACTGCCTTTCAGCAGGAGAGATCGGAGTTAATAAAAACTGTGTGATTAAGACAGGCCTAAAGATTTTCTGCTGTAAACAATTTAAAATTTTAACTTCTTTTTGTTTTTTGTTTTTTTTGTTTGCAATTTACAACAACCAATACTTCCCAAGTGCTTAAATTTGTTTACTTCCATTTGGTAAAACTTGAGCCTTTTTCATGGTTTCCGCGAACCGCAGCTTGAAGTGATCATATTAAAATAGGATTCATCTCTGCATTCGTTTGTATAATCAGAGAAAAACTACGTTTTGAAAAGTTACTGCAGTTTACCTTGAAGTTAAGGTGGCCCAACACAGTTTTCATTTATCTATGCCTAATTTACCATTACCTTTAAACTATTTATGCTTTGGCAACTGTTTTGTGCAAGAGTCAAGGTTAATCACAAAACTATTTATGCCTGAATTTTTGAAAACAGTGTTAGCAAAGATAAGGACTCATTCTACT
>JAHPZR010055291.1:0-22690 GCA_019787425.1 Platygyra sinensis | reverse complement strand
CGGATAAAAAAAAAAGTCGGCTAATAAAAAAAGAGAGTCGATGTCCCTTCCAGGCCACCCTACCTGCTTCATTGTACCGTGCATTATTCTTTTGTTCAGCTTTCCCCATAATTTTATATAGACCCCGACTTTCTCAAAAATATTAACAGCGAAAGCAGAGAGCTAAAAATTTAAGTGGCAAGAAAGTGCGCGATTTAGTAAACATCTTTCATTTGAAATGCTTAAAATTATTTGCATTTCTGTGGTTACTGGAAATCGAGTAACTTCCGGTTTCGCCTTCTTAGAATTTTCCTGACCGAGAAAAATCACAGCACAGACGACTCCCAGGGCATGTACTAAAACCCGAAAAACCACCGAAACGAAACCGCCGGAACGAGACCACGGGAACCACCGGAAACCACGGAACTACCGGAACAACCGAAACGAAACGCACCGAAACCACCGGAACAACCGGAACGAAATCGCCGGAACAAACCGAAACCCCGCCAAAAACAAGACGACGAGAACCACAGAAGGTACCGAAAGTGATAAAACAGACTGTTTCGATTAATGAAACGTATGTTTCGTCTACAAATCACGGCAGGGTCAACTGGGATGGATAGGTCCACATGCAGCGTTCGCCTGAGTACTAATTTATCATGTTTATTAAGCATCTATGTATTCATTCTGGGATAGCTTTGCAAAGATTTGTTTTTACGTAACGGTACTCAAATTGAAACGTTTTGAGTTTTTCCAATTTAGTAACCTAAGTAAAATCATTTTCACATCGGAAGAAAGTTAATCGGAACAACTTTCTGAATCTGAGGCTTTTCGCGTTCGCAGTTTCAATCGGTTGCAGTATTAATGTCAATACTCGTTTCCTACAGCAAGTAACAGTTGAACAGAATGTAAACCACAACTTCCTTTTATTATTATTCTCTTTTAAGGTTTTGTACTCTCATTAGAATCACCTCAGTGAAACAATGTTAATCAATAATTATAAACTGTTAACTGCCCCCAGCACATAGCGGTCAAAACCATGCGCAAAAATCCAACTACAACGCTTCCGGCCAATACCATGCCCTGTAATGCCAAGACCGGAACTATATACTTCTGAGAAATGCAAACAAGCGAGAGCTCAATTAACTGGAAGTTGGTTGCTTGGAAGGATCGTGGCTGAGTGCGCTTTGAAACTGAGGATTTAGCAAAGTCAAAATCTCGAACTAAGGTTCCCTTGTTCAGCAGCTCCAGAAAATCATAGAACTCATGTCGTTCTGCAATGTGACCTTCACGCTTGCTCATATTAAAATTGTATGCCTGCTTTCTATTTTGTGGAATATCTGCTTCTGACGTACAGCCAAGACTTCCCTCCGCCTTCTCATAGCATTCATCCACAGCTTTCTTGCATGATGTGGTCGTGCATTTTTCTTGGATTTTTTTTTAGTAGAGGGCGAGAGGTTCTCATCAATGGCTCGGCATCAACACGCTGATCG
Source organism: Platygyra sinensis (assembly GCA_019787425.1). Classification (NCBI taxonomy): domain Eukaryota; kingdom Metazoa; phylum Cnidaria; class Anthozoa; order Scleractinia; family Merulinidae; genus Platygyra; species Platygyra sinensis. The sequence continues at coordinate 21,218 of JAHPZR010055291.1, read as the reverse complement.
TTTCCGTGTTTGGCTAACTTGATTGGTACTTCAATGCCACCTTCGAAAAAGCACTGCACGACAGCTAGAGGCAGCATGTTTCTGTCCCAGTCGTTTACTGTCGCGATAACCTTTCTGAACTCTGGTGTATGCGCATGTTGGAAATAATTTCGGTAGAGCGTGTAGACAACCTTCAGGATCCGGTGTACCTTTATCATTCGAATGGTATTTTCTCATGCTTGTAATTCCTAATTGCTCTAAGACTTCGATCTTGTACTTTCTGCGAGGCTTGAAGTGACCATCCCAACTTCCATTATCATCTCGTAGCTTAGAATGTCGCTACATCCAAGTGCAACTGTATCAACAACATAAGCGGCATGCTTACGCCACTGCGCGAGGAACACGTTGGCGGATACTTGCAGTTCTCACTTGATTTCCAACAATATGTCAAGAAGCCGTTCCGCTGATATCCTCTAACTGGCCGTTCTAGAACAGGACAATGGTCCTCTTAACTGTGAAATCTTCTTTAGAGATTGTACAGGGATGCGGCAAGAAATGGGATGGACTGGTGGCGTTGGTCTTGAACAGAAACATTTTCCTTGATAGTTGAGAGATCTTCCTTGTATAACTGAGCGAAGGTAGAGAAGGAGCAAGATGACTGGCGACTTTGTATTGACTCTCCGCACCACTACCCTCATCATCATCATCATCATCATCATCATCGGAGAATCACATACACTTCTTCATGGGGGTATTCTGCAATAAATGAGATGCATATTTATAAAAATAAGTAATAGTACCAGTGACAGGGGCAGTAGGAAACAAGAGCAGAAGTGGCTTGCTGTCAAAGTGTATAACTTTTTGTAATCAGTTATTGAATGATATCCACTCACCTCTTTCACCTCGAGTTTGATAATCTTTTTAGTACATGACGATGTAGCATGCATTATCTTGCTGTGAAATGCTGCAACAAATATACATGTAAATGCAATTAATACTAAAAATTGAAACGCAGGGAAAGAGACTTCAAGCTATTTCTTTCTGGAGAGGCCTTTTTTGTCAAAAATATAATAACAATAACTATGTCTATATTAACAACGATAATCCAAATGAATATATGAAAGATCACACATTTGAACTGCGGAGAAAAGATATGAGACATACATGATCATCGCAGATATATACATAACTTAAGCAGCTGTGAAATTTAAGCCTCAAAAATATTCAGGCAATTCTGGCTCTGAAAACGCTTGAATTTTTATTCGGGCTTTAATTTTACAGCTGCTTAAGTTGTGTATATATCTGCAATGATCATCTATGTCTTCAATAACGATAATGATAATGATAATAATTATCTCTCTCAAGCAAGGCTTAAGATACAAGCTCATGTATCAAAACAATGGTGGTTAGTTACGCGACCCTTGGAGATAGATTGAAAAACATGTGCTTGATAGCTTAACGGAAAAAGTGTAAATTTCAGGAGGTGTGGATGCCAGGATGAACTTGTATGGAAAGGGCGCAGAAAGAGCACAGTCTGTACTTTCAGCTTTTCTCCTACTCTTACTCCAGTTTTTTCATACCTGGCACAGACTATATTTATTCTAAGCGGAAGAAAGTAAGTGTGTTTACCCTAAACCTATTCACGCAAAAATATGAATGGCTTTGCTCTCAGCTGGTGCTACCACAACTATTCAATGTTCATGATGTTCAGTGATAAGCAACTTCTTAAACAAATGCAAACCTTTTTCGTTTCTTTTCCAGTTTCGATTAGTCTTTTCCTTGTCTCTGAAATCTCGGCTACAGAACTAGATTCTTTTTTTACCTATCGTGAAAAAAGTATAGTCTGCAAAAAGAGGACTGATTAAAGAGCCCTAAAAGCTGATGAGAAAGAAAGAAAAGTAAAGAGGACGAGCAAACTTTGAAAGAATTAAATTCAGCTTATCGCCGTTCGCACGCAAAAATGTAATTAGTAACTATTAATTATTTGTAACTATTGATCGACTGGCCCGCCTAGACTAGCATAGCTATCCGCGGACCAGTCCAATTGTAAAATGTAGAGTTTTGTGAAAATAAAATGATGATGATGATGATGAAAAAAAAATTAATAGTTACATTAAACAAGTTAAATTGTACTTGTTTTTGCCATATAATAAACATCTTATATTAACCGAGCTAAGTCGGTCTGTATGGGAGAAAATTGACCTCGGTAGTGTGTACAGACCTCACTGCGTTCGGTCTGTACTTACGACCTCGGTCAAAATTCTCCCATACAGACCGACTTAGCTCGGCTAATAAGAGCTAAGTATTGGTATCTTGCATATTAGGTTTGAGGGTACTGGGCATGGCAGGAACTTTAGTTCGCAGGCGGCGCCCCATGAGCAACTCGCTGGGTGAAAAACCATTCTGCAAAGGTGTAGATCGGTAAGCAAGGAAGGCTGGATATGGGTCTTTATTCTTGCGGAGTATGCAGGAGTTCCAGCCAATAAAGCTGATTTGTTCGATCGCCAATATCATCGAGCGGGGCAAAGCAAGGTAGTATATTACCACGCACATTTGCAGTCCTTGGCGTTGTTTGTGGAGCAGACACAAAAGCCAAGATATGAGTTAAGATATGACTCCCCTACAAGTTTAGTCGTCTGACGAGCTCGCGGAGCACGAACTGACGCTTCGAAAATTGATAATGACAAAAACACAGCAAACAACAATCGAATTTTAGCAGCCGTCATTTACTCACTTACAAGATGCTACATCCGATCCATAGGGTAAGAATTCCTTATTCTAAATTTTCAGCTCCAAAAACGTGTCGCGATATTGACAAAAGCAGCTTTGAAATGTGACATACGAGATTTTAAACACGAATCTTCTCCCTCTATTCTCGCCCCCAGAAGCCGCGCTCCTTACGCGCCAATGATGCCAGAGAGTCATTGATACGCATGCGAGCGTGGTGGTCTCGAAATTTAATGACGTCACAAACATTCAAACGAAGAAAACACGCGCTTCCTTTCGTGTGTTTTCCTTCGGTGAAATTTTGTGAAGTTTGCATACTTCATGATATAGATGCCTACTTCAAAAATGTAAGTTTTTGACAAAATTGTATTGAAGGATTTCTTCTTTTTAATCAATAATATGAAAATGTACGATTTTTAAGAATCCTCTAAATACATTTTTCATTTTTTTAAATTAAAGTATTGTCCCAAATCGTTTTAAAGATTGCCGAGTTTCAAGATATTTTACCGAGGCTAACTCTAGAAAAGGAAGCAAACAGGTGGAAAATAGCTATCTTTACGATTGTTTGTTGCCATGGCAACAGTCTGCAATATACTTATATGAACGAAAACGAAATCCCGGGTGTGTGGTTAATCTTCACTGTTAATGCCAGGAGCTTAAACCCAAAGTTGAAACAAATAGTTCGTTTTTAGTTCTTCTTCCTTATTCAGGTGTAGATACTGTTAATACTGTCGGGAGCCACAGTTCCTTCGTATAATCGAAGCGTTTGGAGAATATCATCGGCATTGCATAAAGGAGAGTACTGACCTGCCCAGTTTGTGGTTTACTGTTTAGCCCTGACGCTACTCTGTACCGCTCGAATCGGCGAAGCCACTTTGCCCATGCATCTGGTGCTTGTGGATTGATTGCCTCTTCGAACTTTCGGAGGAGAGGAATTTGTGTGGTCGTGTGTACCTGATTAACCGTCTCCGTGGCTGGTGGGTTCTGCTCTTCACCTGCCTGCCACCATGTGATATTTAGGCCTCAAAGCAAGGATTTATTCCGTACACAACTCAAGATACACACAAGATGGCGGGTGACCCCCAACATGCAACGGGGTCTTTCTGGAACAGCAGAAGTCTGATGTAATAAACAACTAATCCAACACAGGCAACGTTGCTAATGAAGCTTCTGATGATCTGAACAAGGTGAAAGGAGATTCCATAGACTCGTAGTGTCCGCCAGAATCTGTACCAATGTACAATGTTGAAGGCCTTTGCAAAGTCTACAAAATTCACCTAGAGAGATCGCTGCCATTCGGTGAATTGTTCAAGTAATATTTCTCAGCGTGTGATCAATACAGCTTCTTCCGTTCTCTGAACCTCGCCTGCTCTTCTCGAAGCTTAAGGCCCACAGAATGTGGTAGGTAAAATGTTAAGTCTGTTAAGTCGAGCAAAATGGGGTCATCGGGCCGGAGCTGATCCCGGTTTCCGTAGCATGAAGCGACTGGGAGTATTTCTACTCCCTCCTGGATGGGATGCTAGTCCATCGCAGGATTACCCCCAGCATTAAATTCGCTGGTACACAGTTATACACCTTGGTGGAGAGAGGCGCTGTTAGAGTAAAGTGCCTTGCTCAAGAACACAACACAATGTCCTCGGCAAGGGCTCGAACCCAGCCCGCTCGCTACGGAGTCGAGCGCACTAACCATGGAGGCCACTGTGCCTCCCAGCCAGTGGCTGGTTTCCTGTTACTTTTGTTATCTTTCTGAGGATGACGTAATGCCGCGCCAGTTGCTACGTTTTTACATTGCTCCTTTCTTCGGTATCCTGATGATGATGCCTGGTGACTCCAGTCTTCAGGTATTTTCTCTTTTTTCTAGTAGCGGCAGGATGCTTGCTGTGTTCAGATTGTCGATCGGCCTTAATCATTTTAGCATTGAGGCAGTCTATATTAGGTGCAAGATTATAGAAGACCAGATAACTACTCGAAACACCCATTCGCATGTTGAACGTCCTTTCTAAGGGCTGTCAACACAGTTTTGATCGCATCTTGAAGTAAATGTTGACGCCAGTTAAACGCTTTCTGTTCAGAATGCTTCTTTGGCTATGATTGCCTGGTCATAAATCAAAGACTTAAAAATTGCTTATGGGAGTTTCACAGGAAGTCAGCTAGGCGAATACCAATTGTTCAATATAGTGAACATAATCGTATCATTTTCAATAATTCAAAACTTTACTTTATCTCAGTCATGACTTACTTTGTGAAACGAGATCATCTAGAGCTCAAAAAGTTCAACAATCATACAAAATAACTGACTATCCTAAGTTTTGCTGTTTACTGACTAGATGGCTAGAAGTCCATTTTTCTAACAGTGTACTGACTAGATGGCTTTTAAAAGCTGTTTACTGACTTGGGCTACACCCCATTGAGACCCTCAAAGGTGGTTGTTGTTCATCGAGGTAGATGCAATAATTAAGTGTAATTAAGTGTAATATCGATGTAGACAATTGAGATGTAGATGGCGACGTTTCGAACCGCTTACTGCAAGTCTTCTTCAGGCGATGAGGTCGACTGATTACGCAACAGTTTTTATTTCATTCACGAAGGTTGGCTTCGATTGGTGCATTTCGATCCTTCCATTGCTTCATTGTTCCCGCGAGTAGCTGTTCCCTCAGCGGTCCGCTGTTGTACCTTTTCCTGTCGTTCTTTTGATTTTTGATCGTGGGCATCCATGCTTCGAGAATTTCAATTCCACTATCCCTTTTGATGTATTAGGGTGAATTAAGGACTTATGTGGATAACTTCCTTGACCCTATGCTTGTATCAGTGAGGATCTCGATCAGTAAACTTGACCTCGTTTCAAATCGGATAGTGTTCAGAAACGGTGAGTTCAGAAACGGGCGAGTCGAATATCCCTGTTGTGTTCCTCTCCTGCATAGGTCTCCCTGTTTCCACATTGAGACTTTGGCGCACTGACAGGAAATCATATAGACTACGCCATCTTGTTTAGCTGGGTCGACGGTGTCCCAAGTCGCACTAATTGTGACCGAAGTGTCCGTGTCAGACTTGAAGACGGTACGAATGCCTTGTTCTACTAATACTCCTTGGAGGTAAGGTAAAATGGCGGTGGATTTAAGCTCTGCCACGGGCTCTCTTTCTTGCGGGTGTTCTGGTCTTTGCAATCATGAGACAAACGATAATTCACTTTAAAAAAATAGTTAATCCTTTAACTATTGATTATTCCGGTTATTTTTTTGAAAATCCAGGGGAAAACTAGAAGGAGCCAAACGTGTGACGCGCGGACTCTGGTCACGTGGACAGTCTAAGTGGCTTCACACGCACGGGAGTTTCATCCTCCCAGAAAACATCCACACAACGTGCTTGGTGCATTATTGGCAGGATAACTGGATACCATATCTTAAAAGAACTTGAAAGCGACTGCCTTGACAAGAAGGCCTACTCCAGAAGATTAACACTCTACGTCGTCCTCGTCTTGCTGCAACCAAACGGCTTCAAAAAGATCATGATGAGTTAAATAGAAACACCAAAAACGTGTTTTCTATTTCTTTTAGAAAACACCCGCGGCGGAATAAAGCGAAGCAACTTATTTAACTTGATCATCAAAATGTACATGCTCTTTGCTCTTGCCGCTTGTGTTAGTTCTGTGTTTCTATCGAGTTTTTAGGATCACTGTAGAAATTCTCGCGCGCTCATTGGCTAATTTTTATTGTCAGTATGCGGACAGACACATGACTTATAATATATGCCATGCGTCAACAAGTAAGAGCGCACAATTGACATTTTGTTATCGCAAAAAAACAAATTGACGTCAGTTTTTCATGCGTCTGTCCTGTTATTGACAATGAATTTCGTCATAACATTGTCAAAGTAGTCTGCGGATCCACTCATCGCAATCGCCTCTTGGATCCACAGCTACTTATCAAGAATGTTAGAGCTTACTCTGCGATGAGGCCAGCCAGTACGTCCTTCAGCTTCGTTCCTGGGTACTGGTGTCATGTTGGTGTATTGCATTTAATATTGACCGTCAAAAAGTGACTTCCATCATATCGTTAAAGGCAGTATAGCATGCAATTTCAACTCTCATATTAGGAATCAGGTTGCTAATTATTTTACTTTATATGGTAAGACGGGTTATCATTTTACCTGCAGCCTGCTGTCAACTTTAATTTGGCCATGCCTTCTTTAAGCATCGATTTTATTACAAAACTGACACATCTATAAGATTCTGAATTGCTAACCCTAATCGACCCTAACATAACATCAGTACCAATGGTAAGTATGTATCTACGTTTACTCGCAATGGCTTCTCACAGCCTTACGAGAATTCACTACATTAACAGATCGAATTTACAAGCCTTTTCCGTTTGCAAATTTGTTAATATGGCTTGACTACAGTCAAATGTCGATAAGTTGGAACAGTGTCACGGACTTATAATGACGTATAATGACTAAACTCACATTTAAATTGGAAATCTCAGGTAAGCTATATCTCAAAGAAAAATAAAAGAAATATTGGCATTTTATCTATAATTCGTCACTATGTCAATCTTAAAAGTCTTACAAACCTATGTTACTCTCTGATATATCCATTTATCGAATTGCATGTGATTGCACTCATGAAGGAAAGATACATTCTGAAGGTTTTACTCAAAATAGTTGCTATGCTAGAGGCTTTAATTTCAAGCATTGATAGCATTGACGCCTTTTAAGGATTCCTGCTCTTTGATAAAACAAGATTTGTCTTGCAAACAAGCACATCTTGTAAGCTTCTGTTTGTTTTGTGCAATCAACCAAGGTTTTTACAGTTAACTCTTGTTTCAGTTCAGTGCTTTTTACATGCTTTATTTGGAAATAGCCTTATTTTGCACCAAACCCAGTCCACAAATTTTCTTGTGTCACGTGACAGATGTTAAATATTACAATTGTTTTGATAGGTTGCATCACGACACTATTGGTCTCTGAGTACCAGAGTTTCAGAAATTTCTCTTTAATACTCTCCAAAGTAGAAACCTTGGGGTGAGGTCAGTTGGCACAAAAGTAGACTTTTGAGTTGAGAAAAATGCACTTAAAGTTTCTTACACGATATATTAAGCATGCACTGAACAAGCCAGGAAGTAAGGGGGAAGGGGGCGTTTGCACTTCATATAAGAAGAGTGTAATGGTTTTTGTATTTTGTAAAAAGTTACTGCAGTTGTAGGAAATATTACTTTTTATAAGGGAAATAAATGAGCCTGTGACGGTGATTCAGACAGCACTTTTCACACATGATTACAATTATCGAGTTGTGCATGTCTGAATAGCCTTTCTACAAAGTATCGTTCATATTTGTTGAAACTGGTCTACATTTGTAGTCACTTTCTGACTGTAAACAACCGTCGCTATGGCCGTTGCTACGTGCAAAAAGTTTATACCACTGTGTACTTTCCTTGAATTTTACACTCATCTAGCTAGAGGCAAATTCAGTGAGATCGTTACCTTTAGACACGACTGAAAACTGAGGTCTACTAAACCAAGGCAACTAGTGCTAGATTACTAATTATTTTGTACATTATTGGATAGTTTAGTACTAAATACTTTGATTTATTGGCACTCGCTTCGGTCTGATGAATAGTTTACCAGAGGATATCCTGGGTACCTTCATAGCAGTGGTCTCTGATTTGCGAGGACGCGTAAAGGGATTTGGAAAGAAAACACGTCTAGGAATACGCTTAATTTTATAAGAAGCTGCGACTAGCACCTCAAAACCCCCAAAAATCGATGAAATAGGCCCAATGGACAACAGAAACTATGCGAAGTGTGTATATGTTTATTTCAAAAAAGTAACATTTCATTTCATCGCGCAATTTTATCCATCGTTATTTTAAATTCCATACAATGCCATAAAGAGCACCCAAATTCTCAACAGCTAAAAGTATAACAAAATACTACGCACTTTAGGCAGTCACGTCTCCCTCGATACGCGCCTATAAATTGTCACAGTATTTGATCGATTCTTCCGAATCGTGGGTTTGGGACGCCTATGCCAGGACATAAATTACGAAAACACACATAGCTAATTTCACTCTACAATGCACTTAACCCAAGGCATGCTTACTGCATGAGACACTGTCTGAATTAACCCGCGCCAGTTTAATCCCGACGCGCGCCGATTTAACTGTGACCCGTGCCTTTTTACCCATGACCCGCGCTGTTTACCTGCAACCCGCGCATTTTACCCGCGATCCGCACTGAGTAGACAGTCCCCAGCGTTTCTGACTTAGGAGGTCATTTGTACAGTCCAGGTACAGTCCGCGAAAGTGTACGAAATCAGCTTTCTAAATGCATGCATGGAAAACGATGATTGACCTTTCTTATCAAACGAACTATTCTCTTTGAATACGCCTGTTTTGCGAAAAAGCTAAGGGTCAAAGTCGCACTAGAGCACAAAAGTGTTTACTTATGTCAAAAATCTGTCATCAAAATGAAAAACAAAGTGCGACGGTTTGTTCACCAAAGGACAAAATTCGGTTGCAGACGGACGAACTTCAAAGATGCCGAAGACTACCTCTGGAGCAGGCCAACGGAGACAAATCTTGAAAACAAAAGCGAGGATGTTTTGTTTCGGAAATGATTTGACAGGTGATATGTAGCGAGTCTCTATGCAATGGACTCGCCGTAAAATTAATCACGTTCTTATTTCGAAACAACATGATTCCCGGCGCGGGCGACCAATAGGGAGTTTTAGCAAACCACGACGGCGACGAGAGCGTCACCAGACCAAAGGTTTAATGAGCAAATCAATAGTTATGCACGTGCGTTTTGAATCTCTGTACATTTCTTTGCCGTCCTCTGCGGAACAACAACGTGAAATGACCAAGTTCTACGTATTTGGAAAACGCGAATCGCAATGGTTAATATTTCGTATCTTCTTTTGGAACTGAACGCTGTCGGTGCATGTTTAGCCTGAGCAAGTTTTTAGACCGATAGGTGTACCTGTACAGATTTACAAAGTTGCGACATTCGAAGGTAAAGTATAAATTAATGTTTCACAGCAGGTGTCGTCCCCACCGTCTCCGTCGTCATTGCTAAAACTCGCTAATATTTTTCGTACGAAATGCAAACAATTTCCACAATATCCACCAGGATGAATGTATCCCGGTTTGGCTAACCCTTACATATTTAATGATCGAGGAAATCCAGCCCATCTCCGTCAACCACGAGTTCTAACTGGTTGCAGAATCCCTTCCGTTCACCGGAGACAGTTTATGCGGGATCGACCCCAACAAACTTCTGTGCGCCGTACATCTCGTCAGCCGAGAACAAGAAGGCTTCAGGACCGATGCAGTAAAGAGGAGAAAAAGCTCTTAGTTTAACTGTGGGCTGAAAAGCCCGATCAGTTAGAAAGTTGAGAGTCTAAGGAAAACGTGGGCTTGGATCGCGGAAAAGATTTCGAAACTCTAAGAACCAACAAGACAGCCGACGAATGCATTCGAAAACTGAAATATGTCATAGAACGATACAAGAATGAAAAAGATTGGAACAAAACCCAAACGGGAGGAAGCCTCAGGAAATCCCTCTACTTGATGAGGTAGATGAAATCCTTGGATGCGCGATGTAGTAACCTTCCATCATGATAGTAGAGGCGGGGCATCAGCGGCGAAAGAGTGCCAACGAAATCAGCATAGCGGAATCTAATGATACTAATGGCGAGCATAGTACTTCATCCAGCCCCAGTGTGCGAGAAACTCCAGCTGAAAGAAGACAAACGTCTAAGAAAGGGAGCGAGCTGCTAAACGCAAAGCGCCGGAAAATGAGAAGCGACGAAGAGTACAAGATGGCTCTAAAGGATGCAAGACAGCAGGGGGGGAAAGTTGCCGCATTTATGGATTCTTTGCAACAAACACAGTTGCAGCAGCTTGCCATGATAAACCAGTTTATGGGATCAATTGTGAAAACCCTTGACAGCCAGCAGAAAGAGAAAGAGAAATTAACGTTAATTCAAGACTATTTTCGACTATTCAGAGACAGCCACTGTGAATGTTCAAGGTCGAAGGATAAAATAATTAAAGTCAGTTTGAAAATTTGTGGGAATCCTTGAACAACCAACAGAATGAGAAAGAAAAATAAACTTTAATTCAAAACTATTTTTGACTATTCTAATCAGAGACAACCATTGTTAATGTTCAAGGTCTAAGGATGAAATAATTAAAATCAGTTTGAATAAAAAAACTATCATAGACTGTCTTTTAGCATCTCTCTTATATCTTCCCCGTCCTGCATGAAGTCATTGTTATGTTCGTTTCCGCAGTCATCATCGTCATCATAAAAAATCTTCCTCCCAATCGTCCCCAATCTTGATACAAAAGTTATGCAGCACTGCCCAAGCAATGGATATTTCCACCGAGAAAGTTATTCTGCTATATATACAGCCGCTTTTGTGAATTCTACAACAATTCTACTACAAAACGGCGTGGGGAATATTACAAAAGGAATACGGGCAAACTAAGCCTTGTGGTAAATGTCCACATGGACAAAATCATAAACTTGACGCCAGTGAAAGGAAACAGTTACGATAAACTAAGAGATTTCTGTGAAAGGTTAATAAAAAATTTCGACGCCTTGCAAACCCTGGGGGAGGAGGACATGTTGAGGGGTTCGTGATGACGACACTTAAGAAACTACCCCATGTAAAACCCGATCTAGTTAGAGTTGAAGATAATGGGAAGAATGGGACATGAAGGAACTGATCGAGAATTTGCAAAAATGGCTCCAAAGAAACAAGACTGATGACTCTTCCGTGACAGTGGGGACTCATGTAGCATGGAGCGGCACTGGTACACGGAAAAATGGCCGCGCCTAGAGCCCCCTCTTGCCTATACTGTCAAGGTGACCACTGGGGGAAGCCTGTGACGCTTTCAACACCTTAGAAAAAAGAAGGCAATTCTTTCAACGAGAAGAAAATTGTGCTACAGCTGCGGTCGTGAGAGTCATGAAGGGAAATTACTGCCGAAGTCGCCCCTGTTTCAAGTGCAAATCGAAAACACCACACGAGCCTGTGTGACAGACCATCGTTAAATGGACTGATTGATGGCACAGTATTCAACCGCATAGAACCCTGGCTCAGAAGATCGCTCGTTACCAGCCATCATTCCACTGAAGATTCAAGGAGTCGTCTTATCGGGCTTACTTGGACGCGGGCTCTGGAAAAAACTTCATATCGAGAAAGGCAATCAAGAAGCTGAATCTGAAGCCTAAACGACATGAGTCACCCCAATTCGTCACTATCAACCGGTGTCCAGAAGCAGTCCATACCCACATTTTGAAGTGAGATTGATTCTTTGGACGACAGAACAAGTGAGGCGAGTAGAAATCACTGGGAATAAGATAGAGGATTTCACAACCGTGAAGAAGACCGACTGTAAGGGAGTTTGAAGAGAAAATACGAACACGCCCGGGACAAACAATTTTACATGACAGCAAGTGAAGAGTACCCTATACACGTGATCCTGGGTGACAGCACCTACTGCAAAAATACGAACCGAACAAACATTCAACGGACGCCCCGAGGACCCCATAGTAGAGAGCACAACGTTCGGAGGGATCATACACGGAGGAGAGGACTACGCAGAGACGACAAGAGTATGTTCATCAAGGAGGCTGGCGAATACGAGAAGCTCTACAGCTTAGATGTGGTGGGAGTGGAGAGCAGAGGAGAAGATGATCAGTCGGACGTGTATAGTAGTCTCAAGGAGAGCATCACAAGGGGAGAAGATGGCCGGTACGAAGTGAGCGTGCCTTGGATTCCAGGTAGTTCTTTGTCTAGTACAAACGAACGGCCAAAAGCACGAGATGTCTAATCAGGATTGAAAAGAAGTTGAGTCAGGACCTGAAGTTGGGAGTGAGTACGAGAAAATAGTGCGAGAACAGCTAGAGGAAGGAATAGTGGAAGATGCACCCGAAAAACGCCGACCGGGGACCGGACCTTCTACATGCCACACAAACCAAACAATAGAGAGAGTGCTAGTACAACCAAAGTAAGAAGGGTTTTCGATGCCAGTGCGAAAAACTACACCCTCAAGCCAACAACGTTAACGAATGTATGTACACGGGTCCGTCATTGCAGCCCTTGCTGTGGGGCATCTTGATCAGAGCACAGCATGTCCGCCCACCTTGTTCTAAGCGGATATTCAAAAGGCGTTCTTGCACATTCGGCATCAGAGAGGAGGATAGAGACGCATAAACGGTAAAGAGCAACACCTAAGGTTCACCAGAGTCCCCTTTGGAGGAGAGTCTAGCCCATTTCTGCTAGGTGCTACTCTCAACTATCATTGAGATCAGCAAAACGAAGAATTTCAAGGAACCGTTCAGGCCTTAAGGCAGAACACGTACGTAGACAAGGAGGAACTAGAAAAGTTCAAAAGGGAAGCAACCAGTATCGTGGAAAGTGCGATGTTTCCTGTCCACAAATGGGAATCAGACGCTGATTATCTGAAAGGCGGAAACGCAACAAACGTTAGCAAGATTCTTGGGGCAGTATGGGACAAGAGCGATGACATGTTGGAGACGCAAGTACCAGATCATCCTGACAACCAGCCGTTAACCAAGAGAGGAATACTGAGCCACCTCGCAAGTATTTACGACCCACAAGGGATGATTTCGCTCACAACTGTGAAAGGGAAGCAGACCTACAAGGTCGTATGCGACGAAACAAAGGGGTGGAATACGGACGTTTCAGACCAGCTAAAGAGTGAGTGGATCAAGTGTTCTAATCAACTAAAACCCGTGAGGCTTCCAAGAAGTGTAGCAAGAGGAGTAGGTCAAGTACAAGCTGTACATCTTCACGTGTTTGCTGGCTAGAATTGGTGAGCAGACAGATGGCAGTTAACATGGTCCGAAAACTACAAAACGCACTGAAAAGAAGGCCCATTGTTACCACAGCCGTGTGGATGGACAATATGATGGCGCTATACTGGATCAATAATCCGGGAAAACCTTGGAAGGTTTTCGTAGCAAATCGAGTCAAGAAGGTGGCGAAAATCGTTGGCGAGACAGGAATCGTGTGGAAGTATTGTCCAACGGAGACGAATTTAGCAGATCTGGAAAGTAGAGGAGCTGAAATCCACAAAATGGAGACAGGAAGGTGGTTTACAGGTCCCGAATGGTTACTAGATAAGAAGCAGTGGCCAGATCAGCCGGATTTTGAATGCACCAAGGACGTAAACGATGAATACAAGCCCATCAAGGAATAAAATATCTATGCTAAAGGGCACAACTAGCCCGATGAATGGGAAACACTATTGGAGAGAAACAAGTATTGGAAAGCCCTACGAGTAACGGCGTGGGCGCTGAGGTTCCGGAACAATGCCATGGCAAGACGGCACAGCACAAAGAAACTGACTGGGCCATTGACAACGGAGGAGATGCTAGATGCAAAGAATCGTTGGATCAAGAAGGTCCAGAGGAGTACGTCGCCAAGTCTACAAGCGCCGGGCTGGGATCTAGTCAAGGAAAACAGAAACATCCTGAGGTGCAGTGGAAGGATTCCCGGTAACAACCCTATATACGTTGAAGGAGGGCTGTTTGGAGAGAAACTTATCGCCCATGCGCACGAGCAGATAATGCACCTGGGAGTTGCAAACACAATGGCACATGTACGAACTGAAGGGTGGATTCCAAAGTTGAGATCGAAGGTCAAGAAAGTAATAAACTAATGTAACATATGTAAAGTATTCAGCACCAAGCCTTACGGATCCACAACAACAGCTGAAATGCCGAGCTTTCGAACAGAAGATGGACGACTGTTAGAGACAACTGGAGTAGATTTCGCTGGTCCACTTGAGTACAAAATCACCAACAAGGAAGGAGGCAAGTGCTACTTCTTGCTCTTCACTTGTGCCACCTCGAGAGCGGTGCACCTGGAAGTGACGAAATCACAGACGGCCGAGAAGTTTCAAAGAAAGCTGAACTCGTTCATTGTCAGAAGGACAAGACCTCCTCTCAACATTTCAGACAACGCCTCGGTATTCGAGGCTACTGCAAGCTGGATAAAGAAGATACGGTAGAGCGAGAGGCTGCAAGACTACCTTGGGAGAGACATCAAATGGCAATTCAACCTTTCCAGATCCCCATGGTGGGGAGGAATGTATGAGCGATTGATCAAGGACGTAAAGAAGACTCTTTACAAGACGTTAGGCAGAACAACCCTTAGCTTCGAGGAGCTCGAGACGGTGATCATTGACATAGAGAAACACTTGAACAACCGCCCTTTGACACACCTTGAAAGCGACGGAGGAGAGAAACAAGTCTTGACCCCGAACGTGTTGATGTGGGGACAGAATGCCCACCAGGTAGAGGAAACCGAAGAAGAGGAGATGAAGTAAGCAAACTGCTAAAGCGGCTGAGGGAAACCATACAGCATGCGTGGATACGATGGAAGCACGAATACGTACACAGTTTGTTACAAAACCATCGAGTGAATAGGAAGGCCGCCCAAGTACCAGACGTTGGAGAAGTCGTACTAGTCGTGGGGGATGAAAAAACCGAGGGAAGTGAAAGAAAGGAAGAGTGATGCGACACGTTCGAGGGAGACATGGAGTGATCAGGGGAGTTACCTTGCTGCACAAAGGCTATCACATTGAGAGACCACTAAGTTTTAGCGTGTCCACTGGAGATTAAAGGACCGGTTGCAACTGAGGACGGAACCTTGCAGCTGACGCCGGGGATTCTACAGGCTGACGGATCTAGGAGTAGAAGGCAAGCCGCTGAGACCGCTAAGGATGAGAATGATGACTGAACCCTTTCTAGTTCAATTAGACATTTAAGCTCGGACACTCAATTTTTAGGGGAGCGTAAACGGAAGTGTCATGACTGCGTGACATTTTTCATTGCTGACAGCTAGAATCACGAGATTGTGAAGTTTGCAATCGGAGACACGAGTGATTGTGCAATAGGTTTTTGAGAGAACGAGAAATAGGACGCGTTGTGAGTTTGGAAGAAAATAAACCGAGGATTTGTCCGGTATACGTGAGTCAGGTTCGGTGTATTCGAAACTCAACAACGTTGCAAACAAACTGTGAAGCAACTTTCATGATGGCAGAGATTCACCCATCACATGATCATGCAATTCGTTATCACGCGATCACCTTTTTTTAATTCCGCGAATGAAACCAACAGTGCCTGAAACGGTCTGAAATAAAGTGATTTCAACAGAAGTCTGGGATTATAGCAATATGAAGCCTGGATACTAGAAGAGAGAAGTCGCAATTCTACTCCATCTTGTACTAACTTGAACTCGAATCTTAAAGGACCCCAGTCAGCCTCCGCTATTTTCGATGACATCGAAATTATTGATATAGCATGGTGAAGCGAATTCTTATTGTTTTACTGTAAGCTGTGTTCCTGAAGGTATATTCAATTATCTTGAGTAGTTTCACAGTGAGTTTTCGTCGTTTCGACAGGCTCCCAGTGCCGTAGCCAGACCAAACGGCCAACTGAGGCCAGCGGGAGTTTCTAGGGGGTTCGGAGGCATATCCCCCCCCCCCTACCCGAGAGATTTTGAACTTTAGTCTCTCGGAAATGCGATTTGCAGCGTTTTCTGGGCCTTTCGGTAACTTTTTTTCGAGTTAATTTAAGTGGAATTTAAAAAGCAATATTCAGAAACAAGCTACATAATCTGGGTGACCGTTAACCTCGCCAATGGTTTTGATTAGTATTTGTTCAAAAAAAAATTTGAGTTAACGTACGTAGCCCCTTGAGATCGATGATATGGTAATTTTTTCATTGTATATTGACTGAATTGCTGAATTCTTTGTAATATCATGATGCGTTAAAAATATATATTAAAAAAAGAAAAGCAAGTAAACCTGACAGAAATAATTGAATGAAACAAAGAAGCTACCACATGCAGATCTTTAATTGGTAAAATTCCACTCCAGTTTACAAATCGTGTTAATGATTGAACGCAAGAGCGATTCGTCTATGGCCACTGGCGTCCCAGCGCTCCAAAATGGTTAGAGCCTCCAATTGCATATAATCGTGAACATATGCTAACGAAAGGGGGTTCAGCCGATCAGAACCCATAGACGAACGGGACCATGTCTTCAATCGGCGCAATGAACTAAAACTGCGTTCACATGAGCAGCTTCCGACAGGTAGACTGAGAATAAGCTGTAGGATAGTTGAGATGTTTGGATAAAGAGTGCTGTCGCAGCATGAAACAGACTCCGTAAGTGAGTTGACGCCCTTGTTGCTCTTCTGGGTTTCTTTCCATCTAATAACCTAGGTGACAGATATAAAAGCAAAAGTTTAAATTGAAAACTATAAACAGCTGTTAAGAACAACTTGCGTTGACCTTTTAACTGTTATATTTTGGCCACGAAATCTTTTCTGAGAGGCTCCGATGATCGGCGAAATTCGTCAAAATTTTACCGAGGCGAGTGCCTCGGTTGGCCTCATACTAGCTACGGCGCTGGCTCCGAATAAAATAAAATAGCCAAATTCTCGCATTAAACAAAAACAAAGGTGTGGCTGACTAGGGCCCTTTAAGTCCCTATTGACTAGTGAGAAACAGCAATGGGAATATGTTATCTTATTATATCAAACACCAGTCAAACACCAAGTGAACTTTCGCGCGAAAACTTCATATCTTCACAAGTGAAAATAACATGTTATCTTCACACGTGAAGAGATCACCGTCGTTAAGGTTACATAATAGGGAGCTTCAGCAGGCACGTTTTGAGGCGCGGACGGCAACCGGAAGTGACCTATTTTGACTTGCCCTCGCACAGCCATATTTACACTGCTAAATATTTTGTCTGCATTAGAGATTAGTAGTATAAAATTCTGGGAAGCAACACGGTCCTGGCACGCGAAATGTTCTCTTCCGGTTGCCGTTCGCGTTTCCAAAACACGCGTGCTAAATCGCGCCTTTTTCACTGGTGTTTACATTCTTGCGCTGCACTGTCACGCTATTAAAAAATTACTCGAAAGCCATTCAGTGTATAAAGTCCAGAAATTAAAATGTTATAGGAGATAAATAAATTAGCCACTTCTCCAAGGTTTAGGTCTGCATGTATTCTCAAACTTCAAATATTTGTCGAAATATTTTGCACAAATTTACAGAGCTGAGTATGGAGCAGCCATATTGATGTAGGCGGCCGGAAAATAGTGTAAACATCATGAACTTACTTTGGCTATCTAGGCCACTGATTATCTAAATTGGTCAAGCAAACATTTAAAACGGCACTTTTCCTAATACTTTGCCTTCTAAAAAGGCTAAAAATCCCGAGATAAGTATATATTTTTCGACAAACACGTTCACAGCTTTATGTCACGCACCGTCATAACTCTGAAATTTAGAATGTGCCTCTTCTTAGACGAAGCAAGATATTGATATTAGCAAGATATTATTGTTAACAGAAATCAATTTAATCCCCCTCATGCCTGATGAAGATAACAACTTTGGTGGCTCTTTAGTTTTGGATTTTAGAAAATGATGACGTCACCTTTAACCCATGGATAATAAGGCCCCGTCCTCACTAATCTTTCAAACGAAACCGGAGCTGTTTTGCTCCGTTTGCAAAAAGATTTGCGTCCACACTTATCGTTTTTGTATCGTTTTCGTCCGTCCACACTACAACCCCGTATCCGTTTTAAAAACGCTTTTATACCCTCAGTGCGCATGGTAGCGTCTTTCCGCCATTTTGGATACTCACGCTCGAGTGGTCTGGCGACCGGTCGTGTCTATTTTGATGACGTCACCGTTCTCCGTCCACACTAGAAAACATCGTTTCCAGAAAGTTTTCAAATCGCTCCTCTTTGGAGAGCGTTTTCGAATGGCTCCGTTTTCGGTTGGCGTTTTGGGGCGTTGTGGTGTGGACGATAGCCGTATCCGGAGCAAAACAGTTGAACACTCGAATATAAAGTTCATATCCACGCGCGGGCATGTAATATCCTCTATTTATTTTATCTGCGTGTAGTATGCAAAGAATGCGTTACTTCTCAAAATTAGGGACTTTAAGCATCGACAACGAAATGCACGACGACGACGTTCGCAACCCAAGGAGGATTGGGTCGAGGGTTTCGTTCTTAGTTTTGAGGAGCCGACGAGCTTTGGTTCTCGGACTAGTTGCTCTCGCTATGGCCTTCAAAAACGTCCGAAATCTGCTTCTAATTTATCACAACGATGGCTTTATCGATGATGATGAATTTGTTGTTCTGTACGACCTCTTTGCATCGAAAAACCTCGACTTTCCGTATGATTCGTACGCGTTTTTTGACCTGGAAGAGCTCGATGGAGTTTCGTTTTGGAAAACGAGATATACGAAGTCTGAAGGAAGTTTTGCAAATCCCTGACATAATTACTTGTAGTCAGCGCTCTGTTTGTGATGGACTAGAAGGTCTCTGTATGCTGTTGAAGCGGCTTTCATTCCCATGCAGATATGGGGACATGATCCATAGGTTCGCTAAACTGGTTCTTGCTCGCCTGCCATGGTTTCGGATCCCTCTGAAAGAAAAGTCATTTTAGTTTGTTGAAATTGGCTAAACTGTTAAACTTTTGACTTCCCCTGGTCCGCAAATAATACAAAAAACAATCATTACAACGGAAGGTGGAGATGGATGTTTATCAGCATGTAAAAGTTTAGTTATTTACTTAAGTTTTCACCAGAACGAAAATCTGCTGAGATTCAGTCGTCGACGAAGGCTAGACGACGTTTTGATAACATCGCACATGCGCAGAACCCTTGCGCGGGAAAATTTTACTTCCGCCCGTCGTCGTCGTGCCATTTCGTTGTCGATGCTTAAGGTCCCTAATAACGCTTAAAAACGAAAAAAATTAAGCTGGGTCAATGACAAACTCCAGAAACAATTTTGTCAAACTACTCTACTAGTATCAAGGCGAGTCGTCATCCGGCAATGTTATTCCCTTATCGGCCAGTTGACTCTTAACTCGGTCAAGGTAACTGGGATCTGGATAGCCACATCTAAAAGGAGCAAGGAAAAAAATACTTAACTTTAGTTTCACGTAAAAGCAACAATGCTATTAGAGGGTAAATAAAGCTTAGGCAACTATTACTTAACCTCCAACCTCAGAGGGAACCGGATGACTACTGTTGCGCTTTTTGGTTCTGATTAATCGAGGCTGCGAGAGTTGCCTCAGAACAGAGAGATTTATCATATGCGGCTACTTGAAGTAGCGCTGCCGATTGGGTTATAGGGTGAAATAAGAAAAGAAAAGAAAAGAAAGCTGATATAGCAGTGAGCCCTTTACTGCATAACGATTGAGTAACATTGAACGACACAGTTCAAAATTAGTCCACTCGTTTGACACGACGGCCGAATAGTATCGTGGGATCGCACGTTGTGTCCTGTTACTCTTCCCCAGTTGGAACCTTTCCTCGGGGTCTCGACCACTGCTGCTGCTAAGTTTACACATATTTTTTGGCCACATTCTCATTATTGTTTTCTTTAGTCTCAGTAGCTTCTCGCACCAGCGTGACGTAGGTTAGAACTCTAAGAACCAACAGTAATTTGTAATTTGCACGAGAACAAGTAAAGTTATATGGTTAGCAATTAGCATACTCTGTTGCATCTTATCATGACGACGTTTATACCATCACATATGTTTACTTAGGCTTACTTTAACAGGTTAGTACTTGGAAACAAAACGCCGTTAGCATTTAGTTTACGTTTTTTGAGTTATATTGACAAAACTTACTTGGCTGGGCCTCCATCTCGATTTGTTTTCAGTTCGATGCCGTTGCATATAATTTTATATTCGTCACCGGCAGAGGGAGCTGACTTGTCAACGGTGAACATCAATCGTGCATCAAAAGCGGCCCTCAGCAGGTTGTACACTTCTTGTCCCGTTGGGTTGTTAGGGAGATAGGATGTACAATATAAACCACAGTAAGGCTCTCCTGGATGTGCATGCTCTGAACCTACAAAGAGTGTGCAACAACACTTAATCGAAATACGTACACAAAAACTTTTACGCTCACAGAATTGATCCAACAATACCTTGAAATCCTCCAAACATGTTATACGTCATGGCAATAGTTCCACACTCCTCGTACCCGGGAAGTGAATCATACTCAGTCCTCCTGGTCATGAACCCTAATGGCTGGTTTCCTATAAATGAACAACAGGTATTGTTGCTGTTATTTAATTCTTTTTTTTTATTTAAGGTAGGCAAAACTAATATAGCATTCCCGATGTGTTAAAACATTGGTACTCAGAAAAAAAGATAAACACGACGACGCAGAGATAAGACATAATTTGGGCAATTACTAGGCTCCACACTGTATTATAGTCAATGGTTTGGTAACGCAATAATTGATCTTCAATCCGCAACCCACACAATCTCAGGCACCCTCGACCTACCACTGAGTAACACTCTTTCCTCTTAAAAAGCCAACTTAGATTACAAAAGACAAACCTATAAAATCTTAAATTATAAGCAGTGATACCTGGCAGTTCTTTCTTTGTCCCTTTTGCTTTCGTTTTTCTTTCTCTCACTTTCAACTGGAACG
>JAHPZR010055290.1:35000-37924 GCA_019787425.1 Platygyra sinensis | reverse complement strand
ATTTTCATTAAGTGACGGTTTCAACTCACTGATCAAGAGTTTCTTAAATTTTACACTGTAAGTCGGACTTTTCCAGTAGCGAGGATTTCAAAATGGTTCCATTTGATGTTGTGGCCGGTAGAGATTACATGGTCGGCCAAAGCGGAAGCGTGACAATCTTGTGTGAGAGCCTTAAAATGTTCAGTCTTCCTACCATGTAATCGTCGTTTCGTTTTACCAACGTAGAAAAAAACCGCAGTCCCAACAACTAGCCTTGTACACTACTTTCGATCTTTGAGAGCGGCTTAAAACGGCAACCTCGTTCCCAGGGCCTTTTCCCTGGCACCGTCCTCAAGCCAGGGAAAATGCCCTGGGAACGAGGTTGCTAAAAACGGTCTTTGTATGGAAAGAACTGACTTAACCCTGCAAGTATTATTAAAAATGACCCTAAGATTGACAAAACCATAACATCTACTAACACAAAACCAGCCAAAACCAGCCAAAACCAGCCAAAAACCACCTACAATATATTTTTCTTTGGAACAGTGGCGATAGGCTCAACAGTACACCGCAAAAACAATTTTCACTGGCCTCCACACCAAGTGAGACTCTTTCACTCCTAGAGAGTACAACATCAAACCTAATCCGCACCCTAGCTTACCGCTGTTCACGCATTTGCTCGAGTTCATCACTGTATTACCGTTGCGCGCATTTTTTGATTTTAGGAGAAGAAACTCTCCTTCAGAATGGTGTACCCGCAGAGGCGTGCTTTCTTATAACCAGGAGGGAGGGGGTGACCTCTATTGTTTTCGAAGTATCTGTTACAGCAGCACGCGAACTCAATCACTGTCCAGTGGTGACGTCACATAGCAACCAGTCGAGGCTTCCGCTCGGCTTGCCCCAGAAATTTGGGCGTCGGGACTCCCGTGAATTCAAACAAATAAAAGGATAATACAAGCCTATTATTAATCCAACTGACCACTTTCGACCAGAGTACAAATCACCGCTTAAGACGAGTACAAATATCACGCTGGTATTTGTACTCCTGAGGACCGGTTTGACAGGTTTCCTTGGCCGGTTGGGACCAATCCAGTTAGCTGGATTTCCCGCGCCAATAGGCTAGGTTTCGAATTGTGCAGAAACAAAAGAACTAGAGTCGAGGTTCAGGGGAATACTTAGCTATCTTGTATTGTTCAAAACAAAAGGAAAATGACAAATTATTCCCCTGAACCTCGACTCTGTTCTTTTGTTGCTGCACAATTCGAAAAACTAGCCTATTCCGTTTCGCTTCGCCTACTTCTATCACGCTTTCCCTGTAAATAAATATCCACGAAATTCGCTCGCAAGAACATACCGATTTGGAGTGTTGGATAATAAATCTCTTATTGGACGTTTTATTGTGTAGTATCGCTGAGAATTTTAACTCGTTGTTTGTATTTTGACTCGCCCTACGGGCTCGCCAAAATACGGCTCAACTCGTTAAAATACTCAGCGATTACTACACAACAAAACGTCTAATAAGATATATTTATTGCTCTATTATTCACTAATTTGGCACAAGTGGTGCAAGCTTTGTAGTGGATGTCTGTGTGTACTACTGTTTGTTGTTTTGTGTGCGTTTTGGTTTCCAAATTTTATTGAAAACAAATCGGGTCAAGTGGGGTTACCGCCATCTTGACTTCCGGTCAAGTAAAGGCCACCCAAAACGCCCGCCGTTTTCTCTTCAAGTTTTCAACAGAGGTACCTCATAATAGGAGGTTTGTTCCTTTTGATATAACTTTCTAGCCATTGTTAGTTCTTCTCAATGTGATGAGTCATTTTGCTCAACAATCCTTTTGAGTGCGAGGGTGTACTCTCGCGTGTTGTACTTTGTTGGATTGGTGAAAGGTCAATAGTGTCTGTGTTTACGATTGCGTGACATTAAACGCTTGCTCCCCTCGTCCCCCAGTGGTGTTGTATTTTATGGGTTGATGAACGTAAGGCGAGTAAAACTATTGCTATGAAAGTAAGACGAGTAAAACTATTGCTCCCGCATTCCCGCAGTGGAAAAAATGAATATTAAAACTCCGGGTTTCGGCTCATGGATTATAGAACGAAGTATTTTCATGTGTAGCGCGCTTGTTTCGGCTGATGGATTTTAGAACGAGGCATATTCATGTACAGCACGCTTGTTTCGTGTATACATTAAGTTTTCTCTTTTGTTTCCATATGCAAATATTTATTTACTGCGGGACTACGTGAGCAAGCATTCAATGTCACGCAATCAGTGGCCGCGTATTCTGAGGTTTAGCCCTTCTTCTCCAAATGCTATTAACTTTGAAGGGATTGTTGAGACGAACCATAAGCACTGAAGGCTTAATTCTCAGCACAGAGCAAACTTAATATATCATGTACCAAACCTCCTATTCTGGGATCAGGACATCTCTGCATTCTGCGGGGGCTCCGGGAAAACGTTCACCTATCTTCCTCATGCCATGTGGCACATTAGGCCTCACACAATCTCGCCAACCATCTCTGTCAGCCGCTGCCATTTTGTACCTCACTGAGGTTTTCTAACTTAGCCATCTTCAGGACTTCTTTGTTTGTAATTCTTTCCTGCCATCGTATCTTAAATATCCGCCTAAGACATCTGCTTTGGAAGACATCGATTTTCTTTCATCACATTTATTCATCTTCCATGTTTCACAGCCATACATCAAGACTGGCTTTACTAGTGTTTTATAAAGCCTGAACTTTGGTTTCGTCGACTGATGCTGTCGCTGCTCCAGATCTTTTTCAATCTCATGAATACCCTCTTGCTTTGACTCTCTGTTATGGATGTCTTCAGTACTTCACCCTTTTGGAAACTGTAGCTCCTAAGTACACAAACCTATCAACATCCTCTATTCCTTGCCCATTTACCGGAAAACGTTGTCAATCCATTAAACTTTGTCGACGCCTCGGCC
>JAHPZR010055290.1:22500-30000 GCA_019787425.1 Platygyra sinensis | reverse complement strand
CCTACTAGCTTGTTCTCAGGCATATCACAAAAAGAAAGCGACATCCAAAGCTTCTACGTTGTAAACGCTCTAAACCTAAGCGTTGCGTTGTTCCAGTCTTGACAGTCGCTTCAATTTCAAGTTTTGTTTAGAGACACCAAGGATATCACAGCGCATGTCAAGAACAGGATACCGCTGACGAGAAATAAAGAGCCAGCGTTGCAGTCGTCGCTATCACAGCAGGTGACATCACACTCATCGGCTCTTTTACAAAAATAGTAGGTCTCCTTAGTACATTGACGTTTGGGGATACAATTTTTGTTAAAATGAACGACGTCACCGTATTTATAGTGAGCCTTGGCGCATCGGTCACTGTTGGGATGGCATGTTTTAGTTGTTGTTCGACACCGTTCCCATGACACCGTTGCTGTGCACTGATAGCAAATTAAACTCAACACTGAAAAGATACAAGAAAAAAAAAATCAGTCAGTTTCTTTTTTTGGTTCTAGAGACACGTGATTTATCCAAGCAAATTGTAGTATTGGGGTGGAGGGATTTTGCTGAGGTGAGAGCGCTCGCCTCCTTAAAATGTGGCCTGGGTTCGATTCCGTCCCGGCACCATATATGGGTTGATTTTACTGTCAATTTTCGCCATGTTCCGAGGGTTTTTCTCGGCCGGGGTTCTCTGGTTCAGTTATATACCATGTTCAATTATACTAGTTCAATTATACCATGCCATTATTCTTTTCTTTTTCGTACTGTTGTATAGTCTTGGGTAACACCTATGATCATAATATTAAACCATTCCTAAGAATGCAAAAGAAAGTGATCCGGCCGTCTAATTACCTTTTGTGATTTTGATGCTCATACAAGTCCTTTGTTTTTTCAAATTAAACTTCTAAAACTTCAGGATCACATCAAACTTCAAACTCTTTACTTCATGCACCAATTCTTTATCGGCAAATTGCCAAAGATTTTTGACCCATTTTTTATCAAAATTTCAGAGAAACATAATGTCAACACTCGCTTTACAACTAGGACAACATTTTATGTTCCAAAAATTCGAACCAACTATAGTTAATTTAATATTCGATACAATGGACGTACATTATGGAATAAAACTGATGAGAGATTTAAGATGCTAACTCCCTATTCATTCAAAAGAGAATTATCCATGCATTTGATTAATTTGTATTAAGTTTTGCCAAGAGAAAATGATCATTTTCTCTTGGTTTTGCTACTAATTGCTATGTTTTGGTGATTCTGCTATTTTGTTCTTTATTCCATTTACTTTTTTATTGTATACATTTTTAAGAATTATTTGTGCTGTAATTTATTTCCTTAATAAGTGTTTAAAATGTAAAATGTAAAATGCCTCTTTTCTGACCTTATATTTATTTTCAATTAATATATGGCGGTCACCCCACTAGTTTAGCTCTTTAGTTATTTTTGGTGACCAGCAACTGTATGTATTTTTAATTTATTTCCTGTTTAATTTGTTCTTAATTTAATTTACAGTTCAAATAAACTTTGTTGTTGTTGTTGTTGTTGGTTTTCCTACGCCCCACACACACATCTTCAATTCGACCAGGATAAAATTGCTTCGTCTGTAAAGATTGTAACTGAATGATCGACTGCTGATTGATTGACTGATTGATTGATTGATTGATTGATTGATTGCTGGATGGATTGATTAATTAATTGATTGACTGGATGACTGACTGACTGGCTGATTCACTGACTGACTGATTGATTGATTGTTTATTTATTTATTTATTTATTTATTTATTTATTTATTTATTTATTATTTATTTATGGATCCACTGTATTATGTGTGACCGTGTAAATACGGAACGAGCTGTTTGCATTTTGTCAAGAACACCTTACAATGAAATCTTGCCATTGCTTTTTTCACTTTTTCAATTTTTTCACATTGATTGCCAATTTGCCAAAAATACAAACTGCTGCCAAAAAAGTTTTCAAATGTAACTGAGCTGGTTGACCAATCATATGTCTTTAGCGTAAATGAAATTCTGCTTCGTCCCTGTGATAATATACATGACAGTTTCACATAGATAGCGTGATACCGCTAGTCTGTATTTGAGCCGGTAGTAATAAGTATACCTGAATTTTTGAAAACAGGGTTAGCAAAGATAAGGGCTCATTCTACTACTTGGCAATTAAAAGCAATAAAATCCGTCCAAAGGCCGATAAAAAAGCCTATATCTGACGCCGAGCAGTAAGTTAATGGTCCCTAGAAGCATTCCAATGAGTCGAAGTTTAGAATGACGCAAATTTTAGAACATTTATTCAGTAACCTGACTTCCGGCGAAGTTTCAAAACGGTGTCATTTCAGCCTAGAAATTTTTAAGTACAGTTCGCTGCAGCGATAGAGTGCCTGATAAGGCTTACATAGCAACTTACATAGTCAGCAAAACACTACCTTTTTCGCGGTCCGATAAACTACAGGATTTCGCATGGAATAGACAACAAACTGAATGAAATTAAACATAGTGCACAACTTGTCACCTTGTCTGCACAAGCGACTGGTCTATGGCTCAATGCCATTAGAGCTCGCTGAAACTAGACCTAGATCCAATTTTTCCGAGTCGAGAAATGCTTTTTCCAAGGTACGATCAGCTAAGCTTAACACCGACGTAAAAATATTAGTGCCTGACACAGACTATTTTGGCAAAACAGCACTTAAACAAGACATCATATACCTGTCAACACCATGCGGAAATCACACTATCACACACTTTCGCTGCACTGGTTCAGGCTTACACAGCAACTTAAATAGACAGCAAAACCATACTTTTTTCGCGGACCGATAAACAACAGGATTTCGCATGGAATTGATTCCTACATGTCAGCATAAACGACGCCGTTACGTGACATTTCCGCCTAATATCTCTCTGTATTTCCAGAAACATACCTAGAGAATTTGACTTGTCCTGACTGATAATCTTGATACAATTCTCTCCTAGAGCTAGCTCTCCACAAGGCTTATCGTAGTTCAAATAAAAAGGAAATAACTTTTCTGTATGCCTTTCGAGGCCAGGGAGTCTAAATTCACTTTGTTTTAGTTGAATCACGAATTGTACAACTTAATTAGCAGTGCATTAAAATGAAATTCGAGTCTAAATAAACACGAACGTACACATATCAAAACCACAGCGGAGAGTTGATCTATAGCTTTCTAAAGGCCTAAATCGTCCTGAATGGACTGAGCAAGAGCTTCTTACATGGAGAATCGCTTGAACTTCAAACAAACTCGGACATAATTAATTGCCGCATGCTGTCAGCAGGTCAATTACCGACCGGAAACCACAGCAATAATCTCCCCCGCGCTAGCGAATTACAGACATGTCTGATAGTTAGCTAGGCCGAAAACGCCTGAAATTGATAAAACAAGGAAATGAAAGGTTTACTCACGATCGATCAGCCTTTGACGTGCTTTCCTTGACACTGTTCGTGGCCATGTTTTGCTCGCAAATAGCAATGTCCCGGATGTACTTCGATTTCAAGCGACGGGGAAGTAGAATCTCATCTCTACAACAGATTTTTTTCTAAGTCTTAGTCCGCATCAAAGTTCAGGCCAAATAACGTCAACAGCAGCTAGAAATGTCTGCTACAGTGCACGTCTAAGCCCTAAATTGATGCGGCTAAGGCTCTTTGCTGTCTAAAGCAAGCACACATTATCGTCACTGACTTGCAGCGTGTCCAAACGGGTCTAAATCACGTCCCGCACCCAAAAATACATCTCAGGACGGCTTCATGCACGATAATGGACGACGCTTGCTAGCAAATCGTTCGACTTGCACCTTCATTGGACTTAATGATGTCCTCCGGCAGACTTCCTTTAGACAGCAGTTATAGAAAGCTAATTGAACAACGCCACCTCCGAGATACCGCGCGAAACTAACATTCAGCCGAGTGTAGCCTGGGTAAAACTTAACACCAAGTGGATAAGGGGCAAAGAGAGGGAGGGAGGGGGGAGGGGGGGGGGGGGAGTTGGGCTAAACAAAATAAAAGATAACATTTCAGGCTAGGTAAGCTCTACAAGCTTCTGCCATTAAGGATTCTCCCCCCCCCCCCCCCCCCCCCCCCCTAGTAAACAAGCAGTAAACAAGCTAATATTAGACACTGGGGAAGTTGTGAAAAGTTACACAAAAAGTTAAGGTTTGCTGACCCGGTTTTCATAACTCCAGGTATAAGTGCATGATGATGATTACCTGCGCCAAATAATGAATCTCACGAAGATTCATCAATAGACACTGTTTTGAAAATTAAAGTGTTTCCGTTGTAGTTATCTTTCTGTTCCTTTTGTTCAATTTTTCATTAAAGGAAGATAACATCGCCAGCTGTTCGTTTAGCTGTTTTCAGAAAGGACGGTAATGTGGAAACACTAATACAGTAAAACTACATGGTCCGCGCTCCTATAAGGCAGTAGAGAGATTAAGCTTGCCGTTACGTCAAACGGCAAACGGCAAACGGCAAAAATGAAACTTTTGCCGTCTGTGTTTAGCTCTTTGAACTGTAGAGTGAAGATATTTGTATTTGTGGTGAATAGTAGGAGACATTTTTCTATTTTTATGTGATTTAATTAAGCGTTAGAAGAAAAGAACACAAATTCAGAGGTCATCTTTGCCGTTTGCCGTCTGCCATAAACGTCATGCTTAAACTCACTAGTATCTCGTAAATAACGGACTTCAACAAGCTAGAAAGCTCACTGGCAAGCTGGGTTTAACGGTGGTAATGAGATACCGAAAATATGTTTGGTTTGTGAATCATTGCGAGCTCATTCTGAGAGTCACTCGCCCGAATGAGTTGTGAGTTTTGAATGAGTTTCCAACACTGTATATGCGATGTTATTCGCGTAAGGAGTACAGCCTGTTGTCGTCATTAAAATGTTGCTCATTTACTCACAATGCCTGCAGCCAAGCATAAGAGCAATTAATTTGACTGTTTTGAAATGTTCACTATTTTCGAATAAATTTTGAAAGAAGTTGTTGCTGAGACCAGATAACGCATTCCTGATTAGCGGGGATTCTTTTTATCCGGCTTTCTACAGATCATGTTCTGTTTATGTTTTTGTTGTAGTAGCCAACATAATCGCAAAGCTGTAACTGCTGGTTTGTTTGTCTACTCGATTTGTTTAAACCGAAACTGCAGTGCCGTCAACAAAGCATTGCACATAAACCCTATCGGTGGATTGCCTACCTGTTGGAAGTAAAAAGCAGCCCAAACAGACATACAGAAACGAGAGCTTCGAATTCATTTGGGGCTGCTATCTTCTGATTACGAATCGCCAAGTCCCTTTACTGTTTTGTATGCAAGCTGACTTAGTGCTGCTGAATCCAAGCTGGTGAACACATTTTGCGAAAACGATGCCTAAAGCCATTTGAAGTTACTGCTGTCAAGACACTGAAATGAACAACCAATGAGAAAAGCACGGCAATCATATACATACGCAATGAAAAGATAGAGAGACGACTACAAAATATAATATCTTTGGATTAAAATGAAATTAATTTGAGGGTGCACAACAAATGTAGTAGAGTCTTTAAGACACTGGATTCGTACAACAGGATATGATAATCTCTTGATTCGCATCAGTTCACAGCTGTAGAGGAAAACAGGTTATCAGTCTCTAATCCCAGAAGTGATCATTTTAGTAGCAAGTAGTAAAATTAATTTGTTGAAGCAGTTTGTTAAAATTGTCAGGACATGAGCTCTTTGAGGACTAGCTGTCTGACTAAATTAACATAAATTAGAATAATTATATTTCGGATTTTCATCGTTTACCAGTTGAGCAAAATAAATTGTAATAAATTAAGATCTAGAAAGAATAAGCTGGAGGGCGTGTCAATAGACCATTTTACAGTTGTCGACTTAGTGACCTGGCCTCTGAATGGCAGCGAGGCTGGAGTTGACCTTGTTTTGATACAAACCTCACTGTTTTTATTGTGCAAATCAAGTTGTTCTTATGCTAACTAGTTGGCATTTACATAAGAAAAGCTGAGAGGTCTGTATCAAAGCAAGGTCACCTCCAGCCTCGCTTGCACTCATGGCCAGGTAACTAAGCACACAACTGTAAAATGGCCTGTTGAGTGTCGTAAAACCAAAACTAAACCAACAACTTACCAGTTTGACTATTCAATCAAAGTAATTGCCTGATTACTTTCGAAACTCAACTGAAAACAGCACTTTGTAAAGTACTAGTGGCCGATTAAGGGAAATCCGGACCCCACCCCCTTATTTTGGGTAAAAAAGGAGAAATCTTAGAAGGAAAAAAAGCCGACAGGGCAAGGATAACAAAACCTGCGAAACAGTGCCTTTTTTTGTATGACTGGGAGAGAGGTTAGTTGGAACTAAGAAAGCCGAGCCAGAAATGCATACGACTGCAATTTTACAAAAATTTAACATCTTCTTCTAATGTAAAGTGTGCCATACAGTCGTTTATCACAAACTGCAAATTTTGGCAGATGATACAAAGTACAACGCTCTTAGCGAGATGATCATCATTCAGAGGGTAACTATAAGAATAGGTTAAGTTTTAATACCAGTGAAATGTTTAGTGAGAAATCTTTTTTAGTCAATGACGTTTTCCTTTGTTTGTTTCTTTGTTTGTTTGTGAGAAAAAAGCTACTGTTGCTTACAAGTCTAATTATCATTTGATGAAGTTTTTCTTCCTTTCCATTGGCCGAGAGCCCACTATTGCCAACAAAGAATGGTCTGCTCACACGTAACTGAAACCAAGCCCTCGGGTAAACAAAATGTCAGCGCTTCCCTGAGCTCTGCGAGCGTGATTTAAATATGAAACAAACTTGGTGATCCAATGATAAAGCAACAGTTTAACTCGTTTATGCCAATCCCAGTGTCTCGCAGATCTCGATATTTTGCTCAAGCTCGCCCAATAATTGTTAATGTGGCAAAGTCACTTTAGTTCATTTATAGTTCTTATTTCAATTATTTTATTAGTGTTTAACACTGATTATTCTTCTTGCTATTTGGGTTATTTTCCTACACCTTATTTTGGGTTGTGGTTGTGATTCATTCCCACAAACTTCCCTTAGCTAAATCCTGTTGTGTAGGAGAAGTTACCTCCTAGTTCCCTTAGGTAAATCCTGTATTAGTGGGCAATTACAAATACACTACCTGGCCTTATTTGGGTTAGAGTTATTCCTACAGTTTCCTCAAATGTAAAAAAATTGGCAACCACTTGCTCACCAAATTCAGTTTATTAAGTTGGTTTATTCTGAGCTATAGTCAAGTTCTCAAGTCAAGCACTGGTTTAGTTCTCATGCTATTTTCTCAATAGGCCTTGTGTTCCTCGTTCCCGTTTTGGTCCTAATTCCTACTGTTATTCTCCGCTATTTTGCCAATAAACTCGCAAATCGTAAACTCATATCTGTCGTTCCTACGTCGACCGTCTTGGCCGTCTTACATTAAGATGGAGACGGAGTACTTGTTGTATCTCTCATTTTTTCTCTTGTCGTTATTTTTGCGCGCTCCTGC
>JAHPZR010055290.1:7500-15000 GCA_019787425.1 Platygyra sinensis | reverse complement strand
AACGACAAGAGAAAAAATGAGAGATACAACAAGTACTCCGTCTCCATCTTAATGTAAGACGGCCAAGACGGTCGACGTAGGAACGACAGATATGAGTTTACGATTTGCGAGTTTATTGGCAAAATAGCGGAGAATAACAGTAGGAATTAGGACCAAAACGGGAACGAGGAACACAAGGCCTATTGAGAAAATAGCATGAGAACTAAACCAGTGCTTGACTTGAGAACTTGACTATAGCTCAGAATAAACCAACTTAATAAACTGAATTTGGTGAGCAAGTGGTTGCCAATTTTTTTACATTTGAGGAAACTGTAGGAATAACTCTAACCCAAATAAGGCCAGGTAGTGTATTTGTAATTGCCCACTAATACAGGATTTACCTAAGGGAACTAGGAGGTAACTTCTCCTACACAACAGGATTTAGCTAAGGGAAGTTTGTGGGAATGAATCACAACCACAACCCAAAATAAGGTGTAGGAAAATAACCCAAATAGCAAGAAGAATAATCAGTGTTAAACACTAATAAAATAATTGAAATAAGAACTATAAATGAACTAAAGTGACTTTGCCACATTAACAATTATTGGGCGAGCTTGAGCAAAATATCGAGATCTGCGAGACACTGGGATTGGCATAAACGAGTTAAACTGTTGCTTTATCATTGGATCACCAAGTTTGTTTCATATTTAAATCACGCTCGCAGAGCTCAGGGAAGCGCTGACATTTTGTTTACCCGAGGGCTTGGTTTCAGTTACGTGTGAGCAGACCATTCTTTGTTGGCAATAGTGGGCTCTCGGCCAATGGAAAGGAAGAAAAACTTCATCAAATGATAATTAGACTTGTAAGCAACAGTAGCTTTTTTCTCACAAACAAACAAAGAAACAAACAAAGGAAAACGTCATTGACTAAAAAAGATTTCTCACTAAACATTTCACTGGTATTAAAACTTAACCTATTCTTATAGTTACCCTCTGAATGATGATCATCTCGCTAAGAGCGTTGTACTTTGTATCATCTGCCAAAATTTGCAGTTTGTGATAAACGACTGTATGGCACACTTTACATTAGAAGAAGATGTTAAATTTTTGTAAAATTGCAGTCGTATGCATTTCTGGCTCGGCTTTCTTAGTTCCAACTAACCTCTCTCCCAGTCATACAAAAAAAGGCACTGTTTCGCAGGTTTTGTTATCCTTGCCCTGTCGGCTTTTTTTCCTTCTAAGATTTCTCCTTTTTTACCCAAAATAAGGGGGTGGGGTCCGGATTTCCCTTAATCGGCCACTAGTACTTTACAAAGTGCTGTTTTCAGTTGAGTTTCGAAAGTAATCAGGCAATTACTTTGATTGAATAGTCAAACTGGTAAGTTGTTGGTTTAGTTTTGGTTTTACGACACTCAACAGGCCATTTTACAGTTGTGTGCTTAGTTACCTGGCCATGAGTGCAAGCGAGGCTGGAGGTGACCTTGCTTTGATACAGACCTCTCAGCTTTTCTTATGTAAATGCCAACTAGTTAGCATAAGAACAACTTGATTTGCACAATAAAAACAGTGAGGTTTGTATCAAAACAAGGTCAACTCCAGCCTCGCTGCCATTCAGAGGCCAGGTCACTAAGT
This sequence comes from Platygyra sinensis, assembly GCA_019787425.1. NCBI lineage: Eukaryota > Metazoa > Cnidaria > Anthozoa > Scleractinia > Merulinidae > Platygyra > Platygyra sinensis. The sequence goes on along the minus strand of JAHPZR010055290.1, from coordinate 13,390 downwards.
CGACAACTGTAAAATGGTCTATTGACACGCCCTCCAGCTTATTCTTTCTAGATCTTAATTTATTACAATTTATTTTGCTCAACTGGTAAACGATGAAAATCCGAAATATAATTATTCTAATTTATGTTAATTTAGTCAGACAGCTAGTCCTCAAAGAGCTCATGTCCTGACAATTTTAACAAACTGCTTCAACAAATTAATTTTACTACTTGCTACTAAAATGATCACTTCTGGGATTAGAGACTGATAACCTGTTTTCCTCTACAGCTGTGAACTGATGCGAATCAAGAGATTATCATATCCTGTTGTACGAATCCAGTGTCTTAAAGACTCTACTACATTTGTTGTGCACCCTCAAATTAATTTCATTTTAATCCAAAGATATTATATTTTGTAGTCGTCTCTCTATCTTTTCATTGCGTATGTATATGATTGCCGTGCTTTTCTCATTGGTTGTTCATTTCAGTGTCTTGACAGCAGTAACTTCAAATGGCTTTAGGCATCGTTTTCGCAAAATGTGTTCACCAGCTTGGATTCAGCAGCACTAAGTCAGCTTGCATACAAAACAGTAAAGGGACTTGGCGATTCGTAATCAGAAGATAGCAGCCCCAAATGAATTCGAAGCTCTCGTTTCTGTATGTCTGTTTGGGCTGCTTTTTACTTCCAACAGGTAGGCAATCCACCGATAGGGTTTATGTGCAATGCTTTGTTGACGGCACTGCAGTTTCGGTTTAAACAAATCGAGTAGACAAACAAACCAGCAGTTACAGCTTTGCGATTATGTTGGCTACTACAACAAAAACATAAACAGAACATGATCTGTAGAAAGCCGGATAAAAAGAATCCCCGCTAATCAGGAATGCGTTATCTGGTCTCAGCAACAACTTCTTTCAAAATTTATTCGAAAATAGTGAACATTTCAAAACAGTCAAATTAATTGCTCTTATGCTTGGCTGCAGGCATTGTGAGTAAATGAGCAACATTTTAATGACGACAACAGGCTGTACTCCTTACGCGAATAACATCGCATATACAGTGTTGGAAACTCATTCAAAACTCACAACTCATTCGGGCGAGTGACTCTCAGAATGAGCTCGCAATGATTCACAAACCAAACATATTTTCGGTATCTCATTACCACCGTTAAACCCAGCTTGCCAGTGAGCTTTCTAGCTTGTTGAAGTCCGTTATTTACGAGATACTAGTGAGTTTAAGCATGACGTTTATGGCAGACGGCAAACGGCAAAGATGACCTCTGAATTTGTGTTCTTTTCTTCTAACGCTTAATTAAATCACATAAAAATAGAAAAATGTCTCCTACTATTCACCACAAATACAAATATCTTCACTCTACAGTTCAAAGAGCTAAACACAGACGGCAAAAGTTTCATTTTTGCCGTTTGCCGTTTGCCGTTTGACGTAACGGCAAGCTTAATCTCTCTACTGCCTTATAGGAGCGCGGACCATGTAGTTTTACTGTATTAGTGTTTCCACATTACCGTCCTTTCTGAAAACAGCTAAACGAACAGCTGGCGATGTTATCTTCCTTTAATGAAAAATTGAACAAAAGGAACAGAAAGATAACTACAACGGAAACACTTTAATTTTCAAAACAGTGTCTATTGATGAATCTTCGTGAGATTCATTATTTGGCGCAGGTAATCATCATCATGCACTTATACCTGGAGTTATGAAAACCGGGTCAGCAAACCTTAACTTTTTGTGTAACTTTTCACAACTTCCCCAGTGTCTAATATTAGCTTGTTTACTGCTTGTTTACTAGGGGGGGGGGGGGGGGGGGGGGGGGAGAATCCTTAATGGCAGAAGCTTGTAGAGCTTACCTAGCCTGAAATGTTATCTTTTATTTTGTTTAGCCCAACTCCCCCCCCCCCCCTCCCCCCTCCCTCCCTCTCTTTGCCCCTTATCCACTTGGTGTTAAGTTTTACCCAGGCTACACTCGGCTGAATGTTAGTTTCGCGCGGTATCTCGGAGGTGGCGTTGTTCAATTAGCTTTCTATAACTGCTGTCTAAAGGAAGTCTGCCGGAGGACATCATTAAGTCCAATGAAGGTGCAAGTCGAACGATTTGCTAGCAAGCGTCGTCCATTATCGTGCATGAAGCCGTCCTGAGATGTATTTTTGGGTGCGGGACGTGATTTAGACCCGTTTGGACACGCTGCAAGTCAGTGACGATAATGTGTGCTTGCTTTAGACAGCAAAGAGCCTTAGCCGCATCAATTTAGGGCTTAGACGTGCACTGTAGCAGACATTTCTAGCTGCTGTTGACGTTATTTGGCCTGAACTTTGATGCGGACTAAGACTTAGAAAAAAATCTGTTGTAGAGATGAGATTCTACTTCCCCGTCGCTTGAAATCGAAGTACATCCGGGACATTGCTATTTGCGAGCAAAACATGGCCACGAACAGTGTCAAGGAAAGCACGTCAAAGGCTGATCGATCGTGAGTAAACCTTTCATTTCCTTGTTTTATCAATTTCAGGCGTTTTCGGCCTAGCTAACTATCAGACATGTCTGTAATTCGCTAGCGCGGGGGAGATTATTGCTGTGGTTTCCGGTCGGTAATTGACCTGCTGACAGCATGCGGCAATTAATTATGTCCGAGTTTGTTTGAAGTTCAAGCGATTCTCCATGTAAGAAGCTCTTGCTCAGTCCATTCAGGACGATTTAGGCCTTTAGAAAGCTATAGATCAACTCTCCGCTGTGGTTTTGATATGTGTACGTTCGTGTTTATTTAGACTCGAATTTCATTTTAATGCACTGCTAATTAAGTTGTACAATTCGTGATTCAACTAAAACAAAGTGAATTTAGACTCCCTGGCCTCGAAAGGCATACAGAAAAGTTATTTCCTTTTTATTTGAACTACGATAAGCCTTGTGGAGAGCTAGCTCTAGGAGAGAATTGTATCAAGATTATCAGTCAGGACAAGTCAAATTCTCTAGGTATGTTTCTGGAAATACAGAGAGATATTAGGCGGAAATGTCACGTAACGGCGTCGTTTATGCTGACATGTAGGAATCAATTCCATGCGAAATCCTGTTGTTTATCGGTCCGCGAAAAAAGTATGGTTTTGCTGTCTATTTAAGTTGCTGTGTAAGCCTGAACCAGTGCAGCGAAAGTGTGTGATAGTGTGATTTCCGCATGGTGTTGACAGGTATATGATGTCTTGTTTAAGTGCTGTTTTGCCAAAATAGTCTGTGTCAGGCACTAATATTTTTACGTCGGTGTTAAGCTTAGCTGATCGTACCTTGGAAAAAGCATTTCTCGACTCGGAAAAATTGGATCTAGGTCTAGTTTCAGCGAGCTCTAATGGCATTGAGCCATAGACCAGTCGCTTGTGCAGACAAGGTGACAAGTTGTGCACTATGTTTAATTTCATTCAGTTTGTTGTCTATTCCATGCGAAATCCTGTAGTTTATCGGACCGCGAAAAAGGTAGTGTTTTGCTGACTATGTAAGTTGCTATGTAAGCCTTATCAGGCACTCTATCGCTGCAGCGAACTGTACTTAAAAATTTCTAGGCTGAAATGACACCGTTTTGAAACTTCGCCGGAAGTCAGGTTACTGAATAAATGTTCTAAAATTTGCGTCATTCTAAACTTCGACTCATTGGAATGCTTCTAGGGACCATTAACTTACTGCTCGGCGTCAGATATAGGCTTTTTTATCGGCCTTTGGACGGATTTTATTGCTTTTAATTGCCAAGTAGTAGAATGAGCCCTTATCTTTGCTAACCCTGTTTTCAAAAATTCAGGTATACTTATTACTACCGGCTCAAATACAGACTAGCGGTATCACGCTATCTATGTGAAACTGTCATGTATATTATCACAGGGACGAAGCAGAATTTCATTTACGCTAAAGACATATGATTGGTCAACCAGCTCAGTTACATTTGAAAACTTTTTTGGCAGCAGTTTGTATTTTTGGCAAATTGGCAATCAATGTGAAAAAATTGAAAAAGTGAAAAAAGCAATGGCAAGATTTCATTGTAAGGTGTTCTTGACAAAATGCAAACAGCTCGTTCCGTATTTACACGGTCACACATAATACAGTGGATCCATAAATAAATAATAAATAAATAAATAAATAAATAAATAAATAAATAAATAAATAAACAATCAATCAATCAGTCAGTCAGTGAATCAGCCAGTCAGTCAGTCATCCAGTCAATCAATTAATTAATCAATCCATCCAGCAATCAATCAATCAATCAATCAATCAATCAGTCAATCAATCAGCAGTCGATCATTCAGTTACAATCTTTACAGACGAAGCAATTTTATCCTGGTCGAATTGAAGATGTGTGTGTGGGGCGTAGGAAAACCAACAACAACAACAACAACAAAGTTTATTTGAACTGTAAATTAAATTAAGAACAAATTAAACAGGAAATAAATTAAAAATACATACAGTTGCTGGTCACCAAAAATAACTAAAGAGCTAAACTAGTGGGGTGACCGCCATATATTAATTGAAAATAAATATAAGGTCAGAAAAGAGGCATTTTACATTTTACATTTTAAACACTTATTAAGGAAATAAATTACAGCACAAATAATTCTTAAAAATGTATACAATAAAAAAGTAAATGGAATAAAGAACAAAATAGCAGAATCACCAAAACATAGCAATTAGTAGCAAAACCAAGAGAAAATGATCATTTTCTCTTGGCAAAACTTAATACAAATTAATCAAATGCATGGATAATTCTCTTTTGAATGAATAGGGAGTTAGCATCTTAAATCTCTCATCAGTTTTATTCCATAATGTACGTCCATTGTATCGAATATTAAATTAACTATAGTTGGTTCGAATTTTTGGAACATAAAATGTTGTCCTAGTTGTAAAGCGAGTGTTGACATTATGTTTCTCTGAAATTTTGATAAAAAATGGGTCAAAAATCTTTGGCAATTTGCCGATAAAGAATTGGTGCATGAAGTAAAGAGTTTGAAGTTTGATGTGATCCTGAAGTTTTAGAAGTTTAATTTGAAAAAACAAAGGACTTGTATGAGCATCAAAATCACAAAAGGTAATTAGACGGCCGGATCACTTTCTTTTGCATTCTTAGGAATGGTTTAATATTATGATCATAGGTGTTACCCAAGACTATACAACAGTACGAAAAAGAAAAGAATAATGGCATGGTATAATTGAACTAGTATAATTGAACATGGTATATAACTGAACCAGAGAACCCCGGCCGAGAAAAACCCTCGGAACATGGCGAAAATTGACAGTAAAATCAACCCATATATGGTGCCGGGACGGAATCGAACCCAGGCCACATTTTAAGGAGGCGAGCGCTCTCACCTCAGCAAAATCCCTCCACCCCAATACTACAATTTGCTTGGATAAATCACGTGTCTCTAGAACCAAAAAAAGAAACTGACTGATTTTTTTTTTCTTGTATCTTTTCAGTGTTGAGTTTAATTTGCTATCAGTGCACAGCAACGGTGTCATGGGAACGGTGTCGAACAACAACTAAAACATGCCATCCCAACAGTGACCGATGCGCCAAGGCTCACTATAAATACGGTGACGTCGTTCATTTTAACAAAAATTGTATCCCCAAACGTCAATGTACTAAGGAGACCTACTATTTTTGTAAAAGAGCCGATGAGTGTGATGTCACCTGCTGTGATAGCGACGACTGCAACGCTGGCTCTTTATTTCTCGTCAGCGGTATCCTGTTCTTGACATGCGCTGTGATATCCTTGGTGTCTCTAAACAAAACTTGAAATTGAAGCGACTGTCAAGACTGGAACAACGCAACGCTTAGGTTTAGAGCGTTTACAACGTAGAAGCTTTGGATGTCGCTTTCTTTTTGTGATATGCCTGAGAACAAGCTAGTAGGAGTAGCTAAGAACATTGA
>JAHPZR010055290.1:0-2500 GCA_019787425.1 Platygyra sinensis | reverse complement strand
AACCCAATATCGGTGTAACTTTTACTCCTAATATGGAGTTATTTTTACTTCTGGTGGAGTTATTTCAACTCCAAAAATGGAGTTAAAATTTTCGGTTCAAAATAATCCCTTTTCTGGAGTTATTTTAACTCTTTTAGTGGGAGTTATTTTAAACCCAATATCGGTGTAACTTTTACTCCTAATGTGGAGTTATTTTTACTTCTGGTGGAGTTATTTAAACCCCAAAATCGGAGTTAAAAATTTAGGTTCAAAATAACTCCTTTTTAGGGGTTATTTCAACTCCAAAATTTTAACTACAAATCTGGAGTTGATTTTACTCTACTTGGAGTTATTATAACACCAAGAAAGAATCCCAACTCAACTCCACTTGTACTGAATTCATGGATTTTCAGCTAGGAGCTGCAATATTACTCCTCCACAGCTGAAAAGGAACTCACGCATTCAAATTGAAACTACATGCACATTATTGGCTAAATAGAGTACACGTGCTCATAACTAAACATATGTTTATTGAGGCATAAGAAATCATTATAACACATGCATGATATAATTATATATTATTTCTTTAAGATAAATTCAGAGCTACATGTATATTATTATGTTAAATCTGAAAATCAAAAATATAATCCTTATTTATTTATAGCAATATAATTTCTATTAAACCTTATACTTTATCAAAGACTAAAATCATGCAAAAGAACATGCAAATGACTGCCAATAATAAATTTTCTCCATAAAATCTTAATTGAAATTGTGTTTCAGATTGTGATCGTTATAAAATTTGTGTAATGTTACATGCAAATTTTCTTAATTTTTTTTTTCACATTGTATAGGTGGCCCAGACCTATTTATTTAAATGTGTGGTATAATTATTAATCTTATGGAAATTTATAAAGCTTTTAACCCTAATAAAATCTGTATTATTTTTTGTTCAGGAAAGTAAATATTGTATTTGTTGTGTAGTGCCTCAATTGAAGTATGACTTTGCAAATCTACATACATTGTACATCTAGTGTTAATACCTATTTTGTCCACAAAATCCCAAATTATTTTTGAATTCTATCATTTGTATTAGGCCTCTTGATACAAGAATTTGAAAGCTCTGATTGACTCCACATCAACACTACGGTCTAGCTCATATTCTATAGGTGATGAGATCATTCGCACAAATAGTTTAAAATTATAGTTGAATTCCATCTTTGAACATGATTATAATAATTATTATTCCACACATTAAAGAAAAAAATATTTGTACACCACCCAAGATACTAAGACTAAAACATAGGCACGCAAAGCGTGCAAGAGTTATTTTTTTTTGTGATAGGAGCATTCGTAGAACTGTTTACAGTAACGATTTAGTTAAGGTTTTTTGGTTGCGATGTACAGCAAGAAAGAAACTGGGAATTTATGATGTACATACCATATTACATCGGTACTGGTAAGATGGCTAAATAGTAAGCCATCAAATGTTTGACTGAACAACGTACAATAATCCGACATTGCTCCAGATTAATGTAGGTACCATCTTATTTTCTAACAGGCAATTTGATTCCTTCTTTGATATCCACACCGTGATTGCTGTGACACGCGCACATGCATAACTCCCTCACTCATCGATCACATAGCCCTTCCAACCCCCAAGAGGAATTTTGCTCAAAATACTCAAGTTAAGAGACCTTTTCGCATTTTATACGAGTCGTAAATTTACTTTTTTTACACAACACTTCTTCATCGAAAATAGAAAGAAAGAGAAAAAACCGTTCTGACACGTTGAAAGTTTAATTTAATTTACTCCGATATGAAAAACAGAAGAGTCAAATTACCATTTGTAACTAAAAATAGCTAGCATCTCGTGGGAACAAGTGGTGATGATTTGCCAGCTCTAATTGAAGTGTCAAATTACCCTTTGTAACTAAAAAATAAAAATATCTCGTTATATTTGCGTGCAACAAGAACAAAACAATCGTTCCCTCTACCTATTGTAAACGTTCGAACTCTTTCAAATCAAAATTGTCTCGTCTCCTCTAAAACATTTCCTTAGAACTAGAAGCAATGATGCGTGACGTCTAATTGAATTTACTCCTTGTGAAAAACAAAAATATCAAGTTACCATTTGTAACTAAAAATAGCAAGCATCTCGTGCGAACAAGTGGTGATGATTTGCCAGCTCTAATTGAATTTGCTCCCTTGTGAAACACAAAGTGTCAAATTACCCTTTGTAACTAAAAAATAAAAATATCTCGTTATATTTGCACGCAACAAGAACACAACAATCGTAACCTGTCCCTATCGTAAACGTTCGAACTTTTTCAAATCAAAATAGTCTCGTCTCCTCTAAAACATTTCCTAAGAACTAGAAGCAACGATGCGTGACGTCTAATTAAATTTACTCCTTGTGAAAAACAAAAATATCAAGTTACCATTTGTAACTAAAAATCAAAACATCTCGTCCATTTGCATACAACTAGCTCACGCACTGTTTCAAACCTCAACATTCATC
>JAHPZR010055289.1:2500-7500 GCA_019787425.1 Platygyra sinensis | reverse complement strand
AGAGGAATTTTTGCTCAAGTTAAGAGAACTTTTCGCATTTTACACGAGTCGTAAGTTTACCCTTTTTACAAAACAACACTACTTCACCGAAAATAGAAAGAAAGACAAAAAAAACTTTATGATACATTGAAAGTCGGACTTGACGCCATGCAGTCTTCAAAAAATATCGAACTGAAATGAATGTCATCAACTAAAGCTATAAACTGCTACTGCAAAAACGTAAAAACAGTTTAGAAATGAAAGCTTCTTTTCTGTTTAATATCCTGGAAACAATAGCCGACAATTTGTAAGTTCCAATTGAATTTATTCCCATATCAAAAATAGAAGTGTCAAGTTACCATTTATAACTATAAATAGCAAACATCTCGTGCGAACGATTTTCTCCGACACGAAAAACAAGAGTGTCAAGTTACCATTTGTAACTAAAAATAGAAGCATCTCGTGGGAACAGGTGCTGACGATTTGTTAGCTCTAATTTAATTTACACCCTTGTGAAAAACAAAAGTGTCAAATTACCGTTTGTAACTAAAAAATAAAAATCTCTCTATATTTGTATGCAACAAGAACAAAACAATCGTTACCTATTGTAAACGTTCGAACTCTTTCAAATCAAAATAGTCTTGCCTCCCCTAAAACATTTTCTAAGAACTAGAAGCGACGATGCGTGACGTCTAATTGAATTTACTCCTTGTGAAAAACAAAAATATCAAGTTACCTTTGTAACTAAAAGTAACATCTCGTTTATTTGCATACAACTAGCTCACGCACTGTTTCAAACCTTAAGGCTCATCTCGTCCATAACTAAAATCCTCAACCTAACCCACCGAAAATGCCGAAGTAAACCCAATATATGAATACTTCCTCCTCTTTTATAGAAGAATAAATATGGCCATTCTGAACTGTATGGGGATCAGATCTTCTCATATACCATTTACCTTTAAAACATGAAATTCGATTGGCTGTTTGTAGTAGACCCGATCTGACTGGTGTGACATACATACATCTCTCACTCACTCACTCACTCACTCACTTACTGATCCATTGACCCATCCACAACATACTCGACGCGCCGACTAAGAGGTATTTTTTTTACAAAAAAATAACTCAAAAATTGTGATGCAGCCATATGATCCATGGATATGATCACCATAAGACTGTACATAATTTTGCGATAAGCTCCCACTCCTTTAAATTATAAACGATCTCCGTAAAATATTTTTCCATATAGTTTTCCATAAAATATTTTCATTTAGATTTAGGAAAAAATTATTTTCATGTAGTTTTGTCAAAAAAATTGTTCCATCAGAACAAAGTACTAATGTAATACGATCTCTACGGCCGCCGAGTTTAGTAAATTAATTAGTACATGCGTGACCAATTTTATGGCTTACGTTGCCAAAAAGATAGCACTGAATTATATTAATAATAACCGATAAAAGACCCCAAGAAATGTTATGATTGATTGCTTCCTAAATTTACATGTGGACATACATGTATGTGGAGTACAGACAACGGAAATATAATTGAACCTTCTCTATTACACCTGCGATTTTGAAGTTGCAACTTCAACGCGACAAAAATTGCATCGAGTTGCGGCGACAAAAATCGCCTGTGTAATAAAAGGGCCTCCTTAACGAGGGAATTTAAGTTGGCAAATCTTTATCAATTACATGTTAAGACACCGCGTGATGTAAATCTTACGTCAAGGATATACACAAAAGCTATGAATTTTTTGTTTGTTTTCTTAAGAAAACTTAGTTCATGTTTTTACCAGCTTTTATAATATATACAATAAAACAGAAAATAGTAATTTTATATGCGATTTAGTCCGACGTGTCATCATTTCAATATCGCTACTGAGAAAGGACCAAACAACATGGCTGTCGAGATGAAATTCGTTTTGGTTTTTGCTCTCTTGGCTTATGCCAAGGTTTCCTTGGGTAATGCAACTGGAGCTGGTCAGGTAAGTTGAGAACTTGATCGTATCAACTAGATAAACATGTTACGCAGCTTTAAACCTAATCAGTGGAGAAAAAAGAATTCTTACATGCATATACATTCAAAAAGTGCGTCGGCATTTATCATCAGTAAAGCTATTTAACTCTTTACGGCTGACGCCAACTTTTACCATTCTGTGGTTCAAAATTTTACAGCAAATTGTATATGTACATTTGAAATTTGTAATCTGAATCTGTGATTTCCATCGCGGGTGGATCGCACGAGTCGAGTTTTATCTTCCAGAAAAAGGTGAATGAAATCTTTAAACCAATGAGACACTTGAAGCCTATAACAACATCTTTCTATTCCAGAAATTTAATGGACGCTCCTCAAAAATAGTGATTTTCGATCCCTGACATAGAAGATCCTGAACTGAAAACCGTCCGTCTGTACGCGATGCAAATTAAAAATAGTGGAATTGTTCAATGAGGCTGCTATCGGCTTCAGCGTCGGAGTATTGTTTCAGGGGCACCCAACGACAATTTTCGGAAATATATCTGTTCGGAAGACGATTTGAGATCTAGAATTTTCGGAACATTTTTTGTAAAATTTCTTGCTTGCCTGCTTCTCCTAAGATTTTCGAACATCTAAAAATATGGTATAATTGCCTATTTTTAACGGATTTTTACCCTAAAAAGGTCACCTATAATTTTCGGGAGCCTTTTTTCTGGCTGAAATTTTCGAAAAGGTAAGTTTTGATCCCTGTAATTTTCGGATCACTAGACTTTCAGCTAGGAAATCCGAACAGATGAAAAATTTTTAGGGGATAAAAATATGCCTATATCTACCGTTTAAATACCAAAATACTTTCAACAATGCTATGTTTTAGTGGTTTTGAACTATATTCTCGTTGGGTGCCCCTGTTGTTTGGCTTTGTTTCGCAAAAGTAAAGATCTCTCCATGAGTAGTCTCGAAGTTTGAGTTGGAAGTCTTTAATGTTGAACGCTAGATAATGGTTCAGCAGTAAGTCATATACAGTTGGTCTAAGTGGATTTGTGTATCTTATTTATATGTCACAGTGTACCACTCCGTGTAATCCCGTCAACGTCAATGTGTACGGTAAAGAATGCATGAAGGTACAGTTAGTGTCAGCTTTTCTTCTGTAGTTCTATCTGCTAAGACCGCCTAAAACTTATGTCATACTCATCATCATTTCTGGCACAAATGACCCTGTTCCCTTTTAGGGCGAGAAGGGAGAATCAGGAACCAATTGTATATGCCATTTACATGTAAACATGAGTAAAAACTCGCGTTCTCTTCCCTTGTGAATTCATTTTCCAGGCTTTTTAGCCTCTGGATGTCTTAGTTTTAGTCTAAAGATTTTAATTAACAGCTAGTCTGACTTTTCCTTTATCTTTTATGCTAACACAGGATCCAAACAAACCTTCTGCTCACATTGAAGCTGCCAGTAAGCATGCCGTGACTTATAAAGCCAACACAGGTATTTTAATTAACCTCTCTGAATCTCAAAATCTCTCTCAGGATCTCAAATTCTAGTCTTTTTGAAATTGGCATTAACTAATTGCGAAAACAGACTCTCGTTGATAAAGCAAAGTACAGCATGGTAAAAAACCACCACTGTCTGGGAAGGTATTTTCATTTTGAATAACGCGTTTTATTTTTAATGTCCTTACTTCCTTGTAGTGATAAAGGACTGGTCTGTCAGCGCCCCTCACAGCCACTTGGCAGGCGGTATGACGTACAACGACGGAAAACTGACTGTGCCCACCCCTGGACGGTACTACATTTACACACAAATTTACTATCACTCAGCTGGGAGAGTCTATGTTCGTGTAAACAACAATCCCGTTACCATGATACGACCACTGCATCCGGCAAGAACCGGCCACGTTACTCTGTACGTTGGAGGGGTGTTTAACCTCAAGGCTGGTGACGTCATCTCTTTGAGTGTGGCGCACTCCATCACAGTCTATATGTATTCTGTTCACAGTTACTTCGGTGCGTTCTTGATTTGAGTCGGTTCATTCATCACGTGTCGTGAACGAAACTGCACCATATCCTCATTTACCAAGGGTTTAAAGCTTGGTAATTTTTTTGGACCACCTTATAGCTCACATAGTTGTTCTGGTGTGAAGATTTCTAAAATACTTTGATTTCAAATTATGTCAGGGGTTGCTTCGTCAATGTATTTTTTCCTTTAAGCATTAAATTAGAAAAAGGATGGTGCAAGAAACATTTATGGATTTCTGTGTCAGACCTATATATGATAGATGACTGAAATCCTGTCCCTTTTCGTGAACTCCAAATTTGCTAAATCTTTTCAGTAAGTCTGACCTGAAAGCATTTTAAATCCAATTTCCCCAATTCCCCAGTTCCCTGATTCATCAGTCCCCAGTCCGGCCGGTTTGCCACTCTTAGGTACTGTGCAGAACTTTGACTGATTTTCAATCTTAACGTGGCAATGAACATCGCAACAGCTTTTAACAATAAATGCGTCCCATCTGAACACTTACTAAAAAAACAGATGGGATTGGCCTTTCCCTCTTTCTCATCATGAGTAAAAATATATTTTTCACCTCCTTGGTCTTCTTTCCTCTTCACTTATGTTTCACCAATTGTCCCTATAACTTCAATTCACTCAGAGTTTGCGAATTTATTGTTAACATTTCATTAGCCATTTTCTGGAGAACTGGAGCAAATATATTACCAGTCCCACTGAATTAAAAAAATAGACGGAATTATTTCATAAATCTAGTTTATTCAAATCAGGTATGGAGGAGACAAACGTGAAGATGGCTAACTGTACCTTTGTGATCAAGTTAGGAAACAAGACTTTTTGACTTTTGACAGGAGTATACTATTTTGATATTTTTGGGAGCCAGCTTCATTTGGTAGAGATTTAAGGACTGAGTATAGGTATATTTTAACCACTGCATTTCAGTCATACCCCACAACAACAACAATTAACAAAAAAATGTGTAAACTTCTTTCGTGTGGGAATCCCCAAGTTAACAAAGAAGGCGTTAAGGAAATCCAAGATT
>JAHPZR010055286.1:0-10896 GCA_019787425.1 Platygyra sinensis | reverse complement strand
TGGGAAAAGAACGCCGATTTAAGCCCAGTCAGTGCAGTTTCGTCATGGCGGGTGATCCTTCGGGCCGCTTAACAACTGGATGATTCTCTTTAAAAATCAAACCATATAACAATAGTCTGCGTTGGATACTGTTGGTTACTAGCCAAAATACTGCATCCCAAACAGAAACTGAAATAAGCCTGAACAGTTAAAGAGTAGTAAAGAAGGATTACAATATGTTCACCGAAAATCTAGGCCTGTCTGATCGACGCCTCACATATTTTTGTCTGGTGAGGAATTTCCCCGGAACCTCTAAACGATCTTGTTAGACTATCATTACACTGGAAAAGGGTTACATCGGTCTTGGTTACTTTTCTAAACAGTGAAGTTTTATACAATTCTTTTTTTTTATTGAAGACGAAAGTAGCAGTGATGAGAATGCGGACGATGTTGGCGACGAGAAAACCACGAGACAAGAGTCAAGTTCAAACAAAGACACTGGTCATGATGTGGATAACTACCAGCTACAGAACAGATCAACGTTTTATCCTACTGGTGAGAAACATTTGATTGCTTTCTATGATGTTTAACGGCAGTGTGCAAACACTTAGGGGAAAGCCAAATTGCTGTCTGTTTCCTCTCTATTATTTACCAAATCTCCTTCCAGCATAAAAGGAAAGAAATCTGTATCAAATCCACTTTGAAATCCACAAGGAGATTCAAAAAATCATCTTAAAAATAGGATTTGTCTACCCCTCACTCGTTACCCCTTACCGATATCCCTCTCTTGCCAAAATCCCACACAATAAAAGCAAGTGACACACTCGAACACTAACCCACTATAACTGATTTATTCATTTATTGATTCATCCATCCCCATCTACCTATTTATTTTTTCCTTATGCCCCCTGCCCCGTTGTTAAGGATTGCATTTAACAATGTGCATAACCAAGGCTAAACTCGGTTTGCAGCGCCGTAGCTAGTAACAGGCCAACCGAGGCACTTGCCTCGGTCATTTCTTTGGCTTTTGTTGTTTATAGTACCTAATACCTAGGAAGAGAACTCAACCATGGACTGATTGCCTCAGTCATAAGTTATTCATAGACATTGCCTTAGTCAAAATTTTTTTCTGGCTACGGCCCTGGTTTGCTGGGTCGAAAACTATAAACTATTAGAAAACAGTCCTAAGAAAGCACGCGCGCTGATTGGTTAAAAATCGTGTTTGTATAACTCAATGGAGACACAGAACTAGCGCGCGCTGTTGACGTAGTGATGGCGCGAGCAAAGAGAATTTACCTCTTGATAATCAAAGTTTACAAGTTGTTTTCCTTTTTCTCGTCGTGGTGTTTTCTAAAAGAAATAGAAAACGTGTACTTCGTGTTTGTATCGAGTTACACAAACACTCGTAAAAGTTTGGGAGAACTCGAAAAAGCTGTGGAAACACTCGCCTGTGGCTCGTGTTCCCACAGCATTTCTCGTTCTCCCAAACTTCCACTCGTCTTTGTATAACTCGATAGAAACACGGTACATGTTTTCTATTTCTTAAACACAAATCTTAGCCATAATTTGGCCACTCAGTTGAGTGGCCGTTTATTGTAAGATAATCTCAAATTACAATAGAACTGGAAGTGAGTACTTTTCCCAGCAAAGGTGAGGGCAAATTCGCCTTACGTGACACCACGCATGCTATAATATGCCACCGATAATGCTCCATTCTTGCATTCACGCATGCATGCATTCATTCATTTGTTTCTTCATTATTTTCAAGGTATGCCATTGGGAACAGGACTGAGATTACTCTCGACATTCCCTTCTCCCTCCCCCAAGGGACACCAAGGTCCGTTCTGGAAAACTCCACAGTTCCCTCTTTGGAACTTCCGTCAGCAATCTTACAATGGACCCGAAGCATTTGCTCGCTGGATGCAACAGTGGGCAGAAGTGAGACGGCTCCAGAATGAACCGTCCGCAGCTGGGGTGTATCGATATTACAACGTCCTGATGCCAAGCGCAGGAGCTGTTGGCAAACGAAACACTCTAACCGATGATGAATTCCAGAAGGAAAATGGTCAGCAACAGATGAATTGTGTAATTAGGCCAGGAACCGAAAAGGCTGAAAAAGACGACAAATCCAAGGTGACTGGGTCCGCAAAAAGGCAGCTGTATTGCTGTCAGGTCTGCCAGAAAGTTTTCAACAATTCGATCAGCCTGAAGCAGCATATGATAGTGCATTCGAGCAAGAAACCATTCCAGTGCAAGGCATGCGGTAAAAGTTTCAAGCGCTCGTCGACATTATCAACTCACATGCTGATCCACTCAGACACGCGCCCGTTTGAGTGTCAGTTCTGTGGCAAGAGGTTTCATCAGAAGTCTGACATGAAGAAGCATACCTACATCCACACGGGTGAGAAGCCCCACCAGTGCAGCTTTTGCGGCAAGTCGTTCAGCCAGTCGTCCAATCTGATCACCCACTGTCGGAAGCACAAAGGATTTCAGCCTTTCTCGTGTGACGAATGTGGTGTCTCGTTCATGCGCAAGGTTGACCTCAGGAGACACATGTACACTCATGAGGTAGAAAGCTAAATATCTTCGGCAACTTCTTTGCATGTGATTACAACATCCTGTTCAAGGACTTGAAGACGCGTACAAAATTCGCCTTGACTGAGCCCAGTTGTAACTGAGTAATTGCTCTGTCCATAATCTTTTTTACCGGCAACTACACTGAAATTGGCGAACAAGGGAGGACGCGTGCTAAAAGGCCGCATAGGTAACTTGACTCTTCTACCAGAATTTCGACTTGCAGCCCAACTTAACTCAACAGACTATAGTCTGAAGGAGCTCACTCACGGTATTACGAGATATTTTGGCCAGGTACTAAGGTGCCTTTCAATTTAAGGGAACCTGAAAATATAGTTTTCTAAGGGCCTGTTTACAAGGAGAGCGGGTACCCTAGCAAGCGGCGGTTACGCTAGCACTCACTTTTCCTCTTTTTTTCTTCGTCCTTTTTTTTAAAGCAGCCAGGGTTACTCGGGCGGATAGGGTAACCTATCTGCGTACTAGCGTCACCCTAGTAGGGGGGTTAACCTTTTCCCTTGTAAACACTACTCAGGTTAACTTTCTACTTGTCTCCAGACCCTTTGAGTGTAATCGCGCATAACGTTTTCCTGGCTTGCAGGGTTACCCTACCTGGGAAATTTTGCTCGTAAACCCGGGCTATCCCTTTAGAAAGGGACAACCCGCTTGCTTTGCCTTCACCAAAAAGATAATAATGAGTCATAATGGAACAAGGATGGATAAAGATGGCGAAGACCATGTGGAGATCCTTTATCATTGAAAGACCATCAAAACCAAGCTATGTTGAATGATAAGCAGCGTTTATCGACTGGCATTAGGCTTATAAAAGACTTTCATTCTGCCTAAGAATCCTTTAAAGCTGGAATATTGTGACACAGGACTCCAATTAGATATTTAGAGTTCGTTATTGATAGAGATAGCCTAGCTTGGTACGAGTTAGTGATTATACTTTATTTCATCAAGGAGTTCTTGCAAATGAGAACGGAATAGCGCAGAAATAGTATTATCATTGATGTTTGGTTTTGCATCAGGTTGAAGGAGACAACAGACTATATTCAGTTAAGTATAGCTTCAAAATGTACAAAGCAAACTAAACAAAGATTAAAAGTAGCCCAAACTTCATTTACTGCTAAGATAATTTGCGATAACCGCTAAATGACCTATGTTATAATCCTTTTAGGAGAATAATGTTTTGCTAGCGAAGTCCAAGAAGTACAATAGTCATCATAAAAATCGCTTTGTATACCAGAAATTGCCCTAGGTATGTATATTAGTTTCGCAAACTAGCGTTCATTTTTAAACTGAAACTGATTTTTTGTAACAGTTCATATCACAGTGAAGCCTGTTAGAACCTCAATCAGAATATAAATTAAATAGCTAGTATATTATTATATTGCTATAAGGATATCGATTCTTTACTATTCTAGTTATATATAGACGTTTTTTTACGCCGCATTCATTTTAAGTTAACCGCCTTAAGAGAGAATTTTGTACATCACCTCGAGCTCGTCGTCGCAATATATTTGAAGCGATCGTACTACCCACGTAAACATGTTCATAGTCTAAACAACAGTTCATATTCAGTGTTGTTTTGGTCGGAAACCATGGCAAACACCATACATTACAGAATAGTAACTTAAAACTAAGGTTTGTTTTGTATATAGTTGTAACAATTGTGTTATTGTGTGATTACTGACATGAAATGTAATGTCCATAGCAAGGTAGTTCAAAGGTAAAATAACATGCTACGTCTCCCTCGTTAAACCGGATGCATCAGAGTTCTGTCCCTGTGTAAGATGGCTTTTTGTGAAGGAGACACTTTGAACTTGAAACCCAGGTCATTTAAACCATGGATGACGCTGTCCAGCGAATAAATCACTATCCAGCGGATAGGCGCGGTATTTGTTTTGTTAACACTCATCCACTGGATAGCGATTTATCCGGTGGAGAGGGTTATCCAGCCTTCGAACAACTGGAGCCTGGTGTCGAACTATCTAGCGCTGTAATTTCTGTGAACAGTTATCTCGAGTTCCAAATCATCCAACATTTGTCCAAAGCTGAATTGTCTCACTGTATATCTTTGACATTTCCTTCTCCATCTTTTGTTTAAACGATAAAGATGCCACGATTTGTGGCTATGGATAAGAACTGGACACATGG
Source organism: Platygyra sinensis (assembly GCA_019787425.1). Classification (NCBI taxonomy): domain Eukaryota; kingdom Metazoa; phylum Cnidaria; class Anthozoa; order Scleractinia; family Merulinidae; genus Platygyra; species Platygyra sinensis. The sequence goes on along the minus strand of JAHPZR010055286.1, from coordinate 6,186 downwards.
TTTTCGCTTCAAGGTAACGTCTTCGCGCCATCAGGTATTCAAGATAATAGTACTTTACTCCCTTTTCAATGCGGGTACGAATGGGATATGTCCTATGTCAGGCGAGGCCTCTAATTTGACTGGAAGGACGACATGCCGATAACTGCCACTGACTGCAATGTTTCTATGACAGTCCATTGTCTTTCCCCGCCTCCATCAAATACGCCATAAGGGAATGTGTATCTCTAAGTGTTCGGAGCTGTTTTGTTCTGAATTAGGACAGCTCGAGATTTTGAACATCTTTACCTGAAATCGTCTGCATGCCCTCACATTTGTACATGCATCGCACAAAGGTATTTTTTGCACTCCTTAACCATTCTTGCCAGTATGCCAGCAACGTTCATAATTATACCACCAGGTATGTCGCCAATCAAAATCTTCACAAATTCCGAGTAAAAACAAATACTGGCAAGCAAATGATCTCATTCATGGCCATTGATCTTTGGCAAGAAATACCAAAGAAGTTTAAAGTTCTGAATCAATTTGCTTTCTCCAAATGTGTTAACAACTATATATGTTCTATCTCAGCTATATCAAACGTAATTTTCCACAATTCTAAAAGTGTTAAAACTATGTTCTATGTCAGCAATAACAAACGTAATTTTCCACAATTCTCTAGCTCTTTTCTTTAGTAATCCGTCCTTCTACTCCCATGGTTTTTAATGTTCACTCAAACGAGATGAAGGCTAACTCGATAACCTCGCGGTTCTAATAGCCTCCATGCACAAACTATATATTGTCACTTTCAACTATTATATATCTATCTTTTCTTTTCTTTTTTATGCTAATATTGTAAATTCAAAATGTAAGAGCAAAATAAAGTGAAGTGAAATAGGGCATAGTTTGCACTCCGGCAGCCAGGAATTTTTAAATGCTGTTCAAAAGAACTTCAAGAACAAGTTTAACAGTCTAAAGGTCTTGAGCCGAAGCTAAGAAAGTATTACTACACCTCATTTGCTAAAATTAAAAGTACTTCTAACACTACTTTTAAATTCAAATGTATTAAATGTACGTTAAAAGTATTTTTTAATTCGGATTTTCTTTTAAGTGCAAATGAGATACAAACTTATTGCGTTATTAAATGTCTGGATTTTGAAGGCTTTCCTTCTAAGCAGAAGTCATGTTTTAGAGACTTGTACTAACGTATCGATATTGGGATTAGGTCTGAAGATAGGCTGTTGAAAATCACATGAATTATTGTGACTTAGGGTAAGCATCAGGAAGCAGATGTCGCATCTTCCCCCACCCCCCCCCCCCCCCCCCGCCCCACCCAGTGACATGGTAACATGATTTGGAACATGAATCAACCAAGAGGAAGGTTGGGATTCAAGCTCATGGCAGGTTCCCTAACCCTAACCCTAACCCTAACCCCAACCCTAACCCTAACCCTAACCCTTACCCTTACCCTAACCCTAACCCCCTAACCCTGCCATCTATTTTGCGCAACCGTTGGTAGGTCAAGTCGAAGTCGATGATTTGTGATATTCTCGTCAAACCCTCTACTCTGCATTGTATTATTATTATAAGAAGGAATTTGAGTTTGGTCACTCAACACACTGCAACACATCCCAGTGTTAAAAAACGGTGAAAATAATTAGACCAGTTGTTACCATCCTAAAAGCCAACCTCGTTCCGAAGGCCTTTCCCTTTGAAATTGGGAAATTTCAAAGGGATAGGCCCTTTGAACGAGGTTGCCGGAAAGTAACAGCGTTTATGTTTTTGTAAGTGGTGGCCAAACAATACACAGAAAACCCCACTGCAAAGTTTACAAAGCAAACAATTCTACCTCCTGTTCCTGGGGTTGCTTAATCGGGCTCTGAACCACCCCCCGGCTACAGGAGCTCCGCTTTTAGGACTTCGCTTAATCTATATAGCTCTTATCCTTCTCATTTGAAGTGCTGGTTGCTCCATTTCATCTGTCAACACGGCTCCTCAAAGGGTGGATGACACTGTCATGAATAGGACTCTCTCCTGCCCCTCCATGGCTGGCAAGCATTATCTTCCCTTTGAACTGACTGAGACCAGAGTCCTAGGTACAAGACTATATCGGTAAGAGATTTAGATCATTTTGCCTGCTGAGAGGTGACCTTTAGCATGAGGTTTTGGGACAAAAGCCTTTACCAGGTTCATTAGACCACGGAGTCCCCAGGGACACGTTCTTTTTGAAATCGTGGGGATTAAACCTATGGGAACTTCTATTCCAATTGCGATTGAAAGCAGAAAAACCATCTCTTTTAATGAGTCACTTCTTAAATTTCTTTGCACACTTAGTCTCCACAATAGCAAATGGAACACTAGTAATTATCTTCTATCATGAAATTTTTGAAATTGTATTGTTTTTAGTCATCGTCTTAACACGGGCTTTATTGGAAACCAATCTTTGTAATTGAAGAAATACCCCAGCTAAAATAAATTGTTTGCCTTATCTGTCTGTTGCCATTGAGTCCAAACTGGGTTCCGTCGCCCCCCCCGCCCCCCCCCGGGGGGGGGGTTTCCGTCCTCTTGCCCCTTGAGCCCAGATCCTTTGCGGTACAGTCCTTAAACTTGAACCCAGATCCTCGGCGAGAAGCTCTTAACCCTTGAGCCCAGGTCCTCTCGTTCACTGCCCTTATCCCGCCTTGTAGCCCAGGCATACGGGAGTCGAGAGGACATTGATTGAAGCTGCGCTGTCATGAACGCAACAAGGTGACAAATTTTCTAGACTTTAAGTTCTGTTGCAATTTGGACTTTTAATGATACGGCCGTCACGTTTCAATCTTTCCTTTCTATCGGTTACAATTTTGAGCAGCGTGGACCCCATCCGTTCAAGCTCTTTATGGTTGTAAGCCATACAAAATAAACAAACCCATGCCGGAGGGACAGACAAATGAACAGAAATGATAAAAAAGCGAGAAGTAGCACCTGCAAGGCGGCAGAGGGGAGCCGGGAAAACATGTAATGCAACACCGGGCAGATGAGAATGCGTGAGCGTGAGAACGTTGAAACTTTGATTCTCAGTTTCCCAACGGAATTTTAACGCTATCTCCTTTTTGGAGTTTCCGAAGTACCGGAAGCTGAGACAATATGGGGGACGGAAATCGTCCAGTTGGACACCAGCTTCAAAATCCCGTCTTGAAACCCCAATTCCCCAGCTGCGGTTTGGGGAGGGGGGGTTTTGTATGGCGTAGGATATTCTATTCTCTAACTTATTATTAGGTTATCCTTAGGTCAAAATGGAATTCACTTCAAAATCTTGTGGTTAAAAACTTGTTGTTTTGAGCCGGCATCTATTTTTTTTTTTTAAAGTCGTTGCTTTTCATCCTCCAACTGCAAGCAGTATCGAATGGTAGTATGAATACCGATTATAAATTCCCCAATGAGCAGGTTAAGATTGCCGCCTGCTTTTGTGAAAAATTTTTAACTGTTACTTGTTCCTTCAGGTTCGCAGTTTCACAGAGAAAACACCCAAACGCCAGGTGTAGCTGTTTTTTAGGTGTTTTATTATTTGATTCGATCGGGGGGACTTCGCAAGTGAGGCCCTAAACCATCTTGTAATGAGGATAGTTTCGAAAGCACGCGAAAAACTTAATTCGCAATAGAGTCATTTTTGTATAACTATTTGGTGTCGATACGTTCTGTAGGATTGTTAGGCAGGTCAAGAACTAAAAGCTATCACTCGAACTCTGAAAAAAACGGCTCGCAGAATTGGACTGTCTTAAAATATCGTCGGTCTTATCAACATAAGGTTGACCAGCGATTGTCTGGCATCTTGTCTGCTTTAACAAAGGTGCTCTCTTCATTTATAGCTTAATTCCCTGAATTTCCGGAATCCATTGTAAATCTGAGTGTCCCTCCAGGGCATAAAAAACACATTTTGTCTGTAAGTGATCTCATTTAGTGACTAGGTACTTCTGCAGCAAATGTATTTGAGGTGGTATGATCGAAATGGAAACATGGCTTAATTCAAAACCTCCGGCATTACTCGGTAAACTGAAGTTTTTCAAGGTTTTGACGAGTTTATCACCCTGTGTATACATACTGATCACCCACGGTTAGCAAACTTATGTCACGGTAGTTCTTAACTGTTTTGAAAAAGAAACTGTTGAAACTGAATCAGAAATATCCCGAAACAATACCCTTTATCCATGCTGGAATCGAACCGTTTAGCAACCTTACTAGAAGATCTTTGTCATGGTGAATTTATCGCCTCAAAAACAAGAGATAAGAGTGTCAGTTTATTTTTTCACAAAAAGTAGTTCAAACTATCCTAGCAAGCATTTAAATAACAAAAAACGGGACCGAATAAGCCCCTTTTGTATGAAGCATGACAACTGCATATTTTTATAAATAAAATTAGCAAACAAAGATTATATTCGTCCATTCATGCTAGCTCCTTGTTTAACTGTAAAAAGCCTGTTTGTACAATATACACAGTTTGCGGAACACCGGTTTTCTTCTATATCGAAGGACCACGAATGGTGTCCCAAACAATCCTTTACATATGGAGATCCTGAGGATAAGTGTTTGCGGCCGCGGACATACTTCAGTCGGGTCCATCCCTATAAGTATTAAATAAAATTCTCCTGAACAGAAACAGATTGGTCTACATGGCAGCTTGGTAGTTATTCGTCTTAATATTGTAAAGGAAGGGGAGATAAGTTTAATATCACACTATGCATGCAAAAACGATCAATATGGGAGACAATACTGAGTGGTATCTCTACTGGAGGTCATTTGGGATTGTCTATACTAGAAGAACAACAGCTTTTCAGTGCAGTTCATTGTGTTTATGGTCATTTGCGCGTTAACGCTGAGAAATTGAGGCATTACGATAGTATTACACTATGATTTTCCGCATTCACATTTCCCGGCAATTCACCATCCCGAAATCGAATTCAGCTTTCTAGCTAAATTCAAGCCAGTTCTAGCCAGTTTTTAGCTCCTTTTTATTCAAAGATAAACACCATTAAGTTGCTGTTTGTTGATATTTATTCTTGGTTTCAAAACGACTAATGCGCGCTTGAAGGTAGACTTCCGTGAATTTAGAAACCCAAGCCCATGTGTTACGTACATCTAAACTAATTAAGAGTTTTGAAACGCTGTTTGAAAATGAAAAGAGACTTTGACGGGTGGATTTAAGAGCCACATTTACAACTTATTCATGTGCCAAAGGCAAATTCTTGAGTGTATTTTTACGAGGGCAGAAATCATTTTTGCAATTTTGTTTTACTGAAATTGCAGGAAATTTCGTCTCGTACGACCAGGCTAAAAATATTTTTTATTGTTATACACGAGGTGGAAAAGGGTGTATTCAAGGCTTCTTTTGTTTGCGAACTTAAACTCTTTCATTCACGTCCTGTTTGGAAACTGATGCCATTGACTGAACTTTTTCTGGGTTAGATAAACAGTAATGACAGAGTGTTTTTTGTTTGGTGATCTTGTTTACACATAGCGTGGGTAGTTCGCTATTCATGAGTTACCATTGCGTCTAAACATGTCTCAATTTCGTCAATAAAACGCTCATTACTTGTGTGACGTCAAGCAAAGTTGCCTGTGGGCGGCCAATATTGTTGTCAAAAATATCACGGCTTAAAGATATTCAGCAATTTCGATGTTTCATCTGCCTAACAACGCACCTGCTTTGCTTTGCTCCAGGTGTCTTGAGCTGAATTTCTTAACTAGTCGCTTTTTATTCTTACCATTTCGGCACAATAAATATAGCAACTGTAAAAGAAACGGGAGAACGCTTTTTAACTTCAAAAGATTTTAATAATATCCGACTTTGAAAAAAAATAATAATAAGAGTCCAAAGTTGTCTTTTCTTTTATTTATTTTTATCGGATGGTTGTAAAAGGTGTCCGATCAGGTAAAAAAAACAAATTATAATTAACGCAATTCATATTCTGTGAAAGTCTATAAGGCACTTTCGAAGTTGTCACCGACACTAACTTATTAGCTCATTAGTTTTGTTGACATACTGGTCCAAATATTGATGACTCAATAAAAAAAGTTCGGCCTCTGTCACTTCCAAGGCCAGCCGGATGAGTAATTTAACTCACTCATTTTCGGCACAATTATTAAACAGCTCATAAATGCCCGCTGTATTCATGCGGGCTGGGGATATTCACAGGAAAAAAATCCTGTTACTAAAGATTTTGCGACATGTCA